>JAAAKL020016841.1:0-10859 GCA_010016065.2 Carybdea cf. marsupialis auct. non (Linnaeus, 1758) | reverse complement strand
ACGTCTTTGGAATGCCACAGGGTTGTATCTTTACTCCCCAAACTTTTACTTAACAGATCAAATACTATTCCTTCCAAAATTATCTGTACCCAACTCATTACAAGGTATAACCAGATGTTCTGTTCCGTAGTAGTTGCTAACGTCTTTGGAATGCCACAGGGTTGTATCTTTACTCCCCAAACTTTTACTTAACAGATCAAATACTATTCCTTCCAATATTATCTGTACCCAACTCATTACAAGGTATAACCAGATGTTCTGTTACGTAGTAGTTGCTAACGTCTTTGGAATGCCACAGGGTTGTATCTTTACTCATCAAACTTTTGCTTGTAAATCGATAATAGAGCTCAACAAACATATCCAGAGATCATGATATCAATAAGGAAACATTGGTACTTATTGGAAGAATGGTTGAAGGCGTACCTCTGACAAGGGAAACTATCACATGTTACCTTTTAGTTTTCAAAGGGACCATTATGGAAACATGGTTTTTTGAAATAATTTTTTAGATATTCCTACCACCTTAAATTACAGAGGTGTTTTTATCAAATATATGCCGAATATATGAAATTTTGATTCTGATAGAAGATATATGCCATTTATGCATTTTCAAAAAGCCATTTATACTATCGTATTCAAACTGTATCTTAAAATAAAATTTGATTTTTTATATCTGTTGATATCAAATAATATAGCAATTGTGAAAGTAAAGAATAAAAAACCCAGATAATATCCAGAGAGGAAAATTTTCTTTCAACAAAGTTTTATCTACTTTAAAAATTCGTCAAATCTTGGCATCAGTTCGTTGTAGACAGTACCTTACTTTACCAAGAGCATTATCGACGAACTGTTCCCCTTTCCGTACTATTAGCAACTATCTTGATGAATTTGAACCCACTGCTCCCTGTCATGCGGTCCCTTAGTGTGTTATCTAAGTATCTCCATATTGTCTTCCTATGATAGTAAGCTAGATGCGGTTGTGCTAAGTGACGGGATAAGTCAACACAACTTAACCTCCAAGGGTGGCGCCCAGGGCAGTAAAGGAAATGACTATTAAAAGGTTGTCACGAAGGAACATCTGTGGTCTCTCACGAAGGAACAACTGCAGGGTTCCTGCTTTTCTTTAACAACCTGGCTCCCAGTTTTTGTTTTCATAGGGTGAAGTAAGACCTCTGCTGTCTGTCGATGTAAAACTAGCTTTATGGAAACAACCCACAAGAACAAACTATCAGCGCGAAGTCAACATGCAATTTCAAATGTATCAATAATAGGCAACCAACATATGCTAAACGTGATATGCTCTGCAGTGCGTCTAGCCTAATTTTGTTTACAAATCTAGTGGGGTTGTTGTCTGGCGCAGACTTTCAATTACTCAAACTCTAACAACACTCTACAGGATCCGTTGGAACACGGGGCGTGAAGATTCTCCTCTTTAATCAGGGATAGATAAGGATGATCTCCACATCCTAGTCCCTCCCGAGTCTATGGGGCCTTTCACTTTGTTTCATATCGACTAAATGCATGTTACATAACACTTCATGTGCAAATTACTTCCTCTTAATACACTTCACAATTTCCTTAGCTGAGTCTTATTACAAACGCAAGTTTCGCCTTGCCTTGCAATCTAACTAATTCTGCGACATAAAAAATACTGCGTCTAAAGCTTCGGAGAACCGACGCCTTTGCATTCAATGCCAGATAGAAGAAGTCCTCATAAAAAGCACAACGCGATACAGTCTAGACTGATTACTACTGACACCAGAAGTAATGGATCTCCCAATACAGAAACGTCACAACATCAAAACCTCGAAAAATAACGTGACTGGCGATAAATCCAACTTTGATCGCAATTTCGCGACGTTTGCGAAATACCAAACCTCCTTGTATCATAAAATTCGAGACGAAACGATTCTCCCAATGTAACAAACGAAGTAAAATAAGGAGCTTTGTAAAACAGTGGACTGCACGATGTGCTGTGCCTCGACAACTGATGAATCGAAGAGTACACAGTACCTTAAAACATCATGCATCTCACGATATGATTGGCCTCGCAATATCTTGAAGTTGGAAATGACAAACCCTGCAATATGACGAACCTTGTGATATACCCTAAAAGACCTCACTCCTATCGTATCTACTACCTACTATACTTCGTCCGTTTATCGTCTTCTTTTCCCGATTAGTAGATTTTAACGGTTAGGTAGATACCAACACCTTCCTCTGTCAAGCACATCGCCCTCCAGTGGCTCAGTACCACTTATGTTCTCTAGCCCTTCCTTCACCCACATTATCCTCCCTCGTGGTCTCCTTTCTGGTACTTCCAGCACCTTTATTCTACCCAGAGTTTCCTTCCCTCTTTTACGTTGATATGGCCATACCACATCATTTTTCTTGATGCCATCACCTCACTTAAATGTCGTACTCCGCATCTTCTTGCAACTACCTCAACGGCAAAGTGATCCTTCGATGCAACTTCCTCAGTGGCAAACTGATCCTTCGATGCAACTTCCTTAGCGGCAAACTGATCCTCCGATGCCACTCCAGCCATGTACTGAAGCGTTATCCTGACAAAGGATCCTGTCATATGCTCCAGTTTCTAGGTCTTACCAACTGTCTCCGAACCATACTGCATCATTTCCTCATTCTTATTGTAAAACTTTGCAACCCACTTTGATTTTAGTTATGAAATACCTCATGTCTACAAAATAACTAAAGGCACTATAATTCAACTCGTTTCTTTACAGTATGCAATAGTTGTCCAGGAATTACAATAGACTGACGTAGCCTTTGCTCCTGAATCAAGTAAAGAGCTACATCTACTTGGATGATCACAGTTCTGCATGTGCCCAAGGCCAAGCTGTCCATAGCCGTTCCAACCCCAAGTCCAAACATGCCCAATATCACTGACTGCTGCAGAATGGCGCGAACCACAGCTTATCGACAAAATAGTAGCATCAATAGGAAATCCGACAAGACAAGGGAAAACCTGGCATGTTGGTATTTGTTTACATTGTCTACTTTCACAATTTGAGTCCTCTTGATATTGCGGAGAAAGAGCTATTCCGAGCTGACCACTTTCGTTCCATCCCCAAGAATAGATGTCACCAGTTTCTGTCGCGAACGGAATATTAATAAACAAAGAAAATTAGCATCCCGCATTATTTACAATCTTATGGCAAGACTGTCATCAACTACAACGTCGAACAGAGTTGCAAAACTTTACCAACAATTGTGCTCTAAGGCTTGGCACATTGCATCACTGTAATATTCTATCGCTTACGTGCAGAAAACCATACGACAGACGTTATCCTTGTAAAGTAAAGATACTTGACTATAATATTCTATCAGTGGGCGGAACTTTAAAATAGGAACACTGGAATGAACTCTCCAAAGAAGTTGTATTAAATGCACAGCTAACTCGCGTCTTCATATTAAAGTCAGTTTCAACATTATCACAACACTCGCTTTGTTTCTCTTCCAAAGCATTGGCTTTAAAAGTTCTAGCTTCCTTGGAAGGCAAGTGGGATTATTTACGAATATGAAACTTCATGGTTTTAAAGGGAGTTTCCATCACACTATTACACACACCTTCCAAATATCTGACGCTCATGAGTTTGGTAAGTAACACCCATTCGCATATCTAGCGTTATAGCTTTCCAACATACTGGGAATATCTTCTTGCCTTATCAGATGATTTGTCGAAGCTATACCCATCGAGAACGTCCTAACTGCAGCACAAAGGAGTGTGGAAAGAATCATGCTCGGTACAACAAATGAACTATCAAGATGACCGAATGTACACCAACAATGTGGACAAAAGTGAGAGGACCGAGAAGAAAATGGCAACCTGAATTCACGAATTACCATGGAGGAACATGGTACGACTGACAAGAAATTGTTACATTGAGGCAACCACGATCCTACTTATGGAAGTGACAGTAAGGCCCCAGATGATGACATTGATGATGATGATGATGATGATAATTGGGGGATGGCAGAAATGCGACCTGATGAGCTGTGCGATAGTAGTTTGCCACCTTCGTGCAACTCAAATAAACGACCTTCCGTGCTCTGCCCCTCACAAAGAAAAGCTCGTGCTTTGGTATGCCCCCTGTCTACAGAATACTGGGAATTCCGCAAAATAACGGGTCACCTCTTCATACAGTGCTAGGTTGTCGAAACTTTATATGCCGTGATAATAACCTACCCTATCGCCATATAGAGTGCAGCTAACTTTCTCCACGAAAACATATTCATCTGCCATACATGACCCTGCAGATGGTCCTTTATTTGATAATTTTTTAATCATGAATAGAAATGGAGAACCTCTCTCCCTTAAACTTGACTCACAGATGTCTTAGTCTGACAGTGTCAAAAACAAATGAGCAACTTGAGAAGCGGGACCTTGTGTATCGTACCCATCTACACCCATCTTTCCTAAATCAAAGCACGCGACATCCCATAACGAAAAGAGGTATGATTGCCATTAAAGTTTTCATACATCGTTTTTCAAGGAGCAATAGGCTTGACGTTCTGAGTAAAAATGTCACACACAGGAAATATCCTACAGTCCTATCCATTTGAAGTCGACCTCGCTTGACCCGACGACATAGATAAACCGGCATACTCAACTGGTCCTTGCTATCACTACGGTCCCATTCGAGTTTCCTACGTTAAACCAAATTTGATTTAATCACATACTGCATTAATAAGTGATTACTGAAGACCGCTTTAGCCGAATAAAAGCCGAATAAAAGCCGAATAAAAGCCGAATAAAAGCCGAATAAAAGCCGAATAAAAGTCGAATAAAAGCCCTTTCTGACATAGGTCTCAGAAAACGACACTGATGTGGAATAGGATGAGTCAGCCGAAAAATAAGCATCAAAATGTCACGTAGCCCGATCGTGTGTAGCAAGACTAAAACGTTCCTAGCATCACGACATACTGCATTGTATTTATAGTGTCCACAACTTTATAAATGGTCAGTGCATGGCTGTCAGTAAGTATGATAGAATCTCTGGCGACTTTCAAAAGTGTCGAAGTGGGAGGTTTTGAACAGTTTGTATTTTTTATAACATACAGCTTGGTTTCCTATAAAAACGAACCATAACGGGGAGGCTTTGTATATCTAAAGAGAAGTTTCGCATCGCTTACACAGAATGCCTTTATCCCGTGTATATGTACTTCATATTAAGTATACATTTTGTTTATCGTTGTTGAACAAAGAAATGTCTCCGCTTCAGTGACTTTCGTAGCTTCCGCAAGTGATACGATATAATTGGCACATAACATAAATATAGTCTCCTCAAAGGGTTTCGGATGTCACGGACTGTCGTTAAATCGATAGTTTGGAGTATTCACCCCGCATTTCGGCTTATTCAAATTCGATTGCAGATATAGACTGTGTGAGTAATAAAGGCTGCCACAACATGTTGTGTAGTACATTTGAAGGCATTTCTAATTCTTCCAACTCACCACTAACAAAGGGTAACATCGACCTTAGTTTAGTCACAACTTTTAACGAGTGATCATAAAACACCCATCAACATCAACATCACAGGGCAGTATGCCTGCTGGCTTGCTTTCAAACGTAGCCTGGGCTCCAGTTATGATCCAGAGCAGAAACAGTGCATCGCTTCTGATACAACTTCAGCGTATTTATCTTGCGATCGCAGTAGAAGTCGCGGCATCTCCCTGCAGATCCCTATCTAGCATGCTATTGTATTATATCCGCACTAACTCGGTTCCATATCCCCGCCGATCACTTCGGGGCTTTACATCACTCTCTTACCGTTCATACAAGTTCAGAGCTCAACGATGTATCAACAAAGATGAATTCAAGCACGGACTTACAACGCCAGAGTTAGTAAGCTGAATTTGGAAACTACAAATGACGATGACGATTAATCTAATCCCCAGAAAACTCCTCATCTCTAAGGCACGGGGCTTCACACGTTTGTATCACATGTTTCTACGAGGAGAGGGTCCACCTGTAGTGACGCAATATCCTAACAATAGGCATCCCAAAATTTCTCTCTCTCGTTGATATGGGACCGTAGCTTAGTGGAAAAGCGACGTGTTGCGCAATGCGGGTTCGATTCCCCGTGGTCCCACGATATTTCACCTTCGATATTTTACAACACCGATGTCTACATTCAGTCATTACTAATGGATTTGGGATGTCTATTATTAGGATATTGCGTCACTACGCCCCCCCCCCCCCTCACCAAAAAACATTTTGGCAAAAGCAATAACCTGCTGAGATATCAGAGAAGAAAAAACAGCATAATATCGAGTACCTGCTAATGCCAAGGAATGCCACCCTCCTGCTGCAATGGCAGTGATTCGTATCGGTTCCAAGCTTTCTACGACATGGGGAATGTCCAAAGGATCTGTTGTACCATGTCCCAGTTGCCCTCTGCTTCCAAGACCGTACGTTAATACCATTCCACCTCTTGAAAGCAGCAGAGCGTGTTCTTTCCCGCAGCTGACCTCTTGCACTTTAAAATTAAGATCAACAGCACGCAATTGTACCGTTCCGGTTATGGATGATCCGATTGGTTCAGTTACAAAACTGGAGAAAAAGAATAATAAAATTTGAATCCGTTTTGCTAAATCTTTTCGCCTGACACTGGTCACAGTAATCGTCTGCAGTGAAGGTCATAAAACATAATGCATAGGAAATGAGAGGAAAAGAAAACAATTCACTTCAAGAGTGTGTATAAAATTCGACTCAAGTAGACAGTTCCGGCACCCAACTCGAACAGGAAAATTCAGTGCAGTGTTTAACGAGAGAGCTTTAGAGAGGAGTTCCATTGAAACTCTAAAGTCGAAGGGCTCACGTGGGGGCGGAGGTGCAAAGCAGCCTCAGGTAAAAAGAATTAAACTTTTAACCTTGACAATAGCCACTATAAATTCTCCCGTAAACACAAAGGGGTATGTCAGTATTGCATAGTTCTAAAACACAAAATCTGTTGTACTTTTGATTCTGATAGTAACATTATGTTCCACTGCAGTATCACTAATTGAGGAGAATAATACCAAGTAGAATAACTAGCTTGGTCATGTATGGAAGATATACTGTTATTACGGGTTGGCTTTCTTTAAATCATGGCGCAGGGTTTACGTTATGTACCTATCCCTTTTGTACAATGTGAGACAATTTCCAACAGACCTAAAGACTACTTTTGCCTCCATCTTTAATAACACGTGAATAAAAGGTGCATCGTCAGCATTTTACGGTTCTTGTCGGACTTATAAAGAGGACTTTTTATGTGGCTAGGATCAGGTGTTTTCAATCTTTGATTGCATCAAGAAGGTATCCCTTCAACACGCACATCCGGCCACTTTCGTAAAGATTTTCCATGCTTGAAACTTTCGAATCCAATTTGTAGCGGTCTGCGAAACTAACAGGCAATGGAGGAGTGGAGTGGTGCTCATTCTCTTGAGAAGTTGCTCCATTAAGACACCAGGCTCCATTAAGATATTGAGGTATCGGACCACTGACGGTTTTGGAGGGTGTTGGGCTCTAGACTGAGTCAAGGCTGCATGACCCAATGACGTCAAGTATTGTAATGGTATTCAGATGAGACAGTGAGGCAGAAGGTCTGTGGGTGCTTGATTCCTGTTAGTCGCTCTAGCTATCCATTTTAGATGTATATAAAAGCACAGAGCCCTGGACCAAGGCCTGCCTGCCGCCTTCCCCTCTGACATAACCACTACTATATCGTACTATGGGCCTTACACCCCCTCCTCCGCTACAACCAATAGGCCTACTATATCGTACAATGGGCCTGTTGGCTCAGAGGACGGACCTGAAGAACAGTGCCAATCATTTTTATCAATCCTGTCACGATCCTGTGTAACCACAGAACGACAGTTTGGTTTACTACGCTGTCTCGTTGGACGTTCATAACTGTGAACAATCCAACAGCCAAAGCAACTCATCTAAAGTGCTTGCCCCAAGGCTATCTTGATCAATCTCCTGCCTTCAGTGCTATTAACACAAATAGAAAATCAGCCACAATGTTTATGGGGAAAATTTTCTATTCATGAAGGTTTATCTCTTGGGTTCCCTACAGCTGTGAATGATTCATCGCTGTTCGCGTAGTCTTCGCTAAATTAAATAAGTAACTTTTTATGACAAACCTGTGAAATACGATCGTGTCGATGAGGAAGAACTGGATATCTGATTTACGGTCAACAGTCTAGGTATCTCCACTGTAACTGTAAACTTAACCATGTAACGTAAAAAAAAGTTGGATGTGGCCAAGCCTAGAATACTGGGGTTACAAGAAACCTGTCCATTTGGTCGCTGGTGGTAGTGAGAATTCGGATCGACTTCCCGGATTGTCGACTTTAATATTGAAATATTTAGTGCAATGGTAAAGTCTTAGTTTTCGGTGGGGGAGATCCTGGGTTCGAACCCAGCAAGCGCCTTAAGTACTTCATGTTTATTGAGTTCTCTACTATGTAGTTCATGACTGCTTGTGTGTCTGCCTGAGTATTTATATAGATGATATGGCACTGACCAAGCTAATAGCGAAACGAAAAATTAGGTTGCTGGTGGTAGTTGAAATTCGGGATCGACTATTTAGTGCAAGGACAAAGTCTTAGTTTTAGGTGGGTGAGATCCTGGATTCGATCCTCGCCAGCACCTTAAGCACTTCACGTTTATTGAGTTCATGTAATTTTAATCATATGTAGACGTCAGCACGTCCGATTTTGGATGCGGAGGGATGGGTTAAAAACACAAATGTCATAAACTTATCAGCACTAAGATTTCTTATATTACTAGGAGCACAAGAAAGTGTGGTAAACCACGATTGTTGCTTCCCCTTCTGCACTTACGCTCAACACATTTTGCTGTCTACACTGCGCATTATATCAACAGGAAATGTAAAGATATCCCCAAATTTAGAACTTCAAGAAAATTCGGGAAAAGAGAGAAAAAGCCCTTGCAAAAATAAAGTTTTGTACGGGTACGTCCAGTACGCCTTCGTAAGTCAAATGAGTCGATCTCTGTAGAGGTGCATTTCTGCATGGTACTTTGTTAGCAATGAAAATGGCAACACCTTTCGCTCCTTTGATAAATCAACAGATTCTTAGCATGTTCTTCTCTTCTTGAATTTCTTGCATGTTAGAGCGAAGCCTGCACCAATAGGTTTTGCCTTCAAGGAGTGTGCATTCGTCAAGAATAAGTACGCATTTTTATGTCATTGAGATCAGGGGCAGGGGAAGGTAAAGCAGATTGGGGGGCAAGTAGGCAGGGTTCAAAGTTACTTTTTCGCGTTCCACAGTATGCAGAAGAGGAGAAGAAATAGAGGAGGAGAAATAAAGAGGTGGAGAAATAAAGTGGAGGAGAAATAAAGGAGAAAGTGGATGAAAAAGGTGAGTAAAAAAATAAAGAGGAGGAGAAATAAAGAGGTGGAGAAATAAACAGGAGAAATAAAGAGGAGAAAGTAGATGAGATACGTGAGCAAAAAATAAAGAGGAGGACAAATACACAGGAGAAATAAACAGGAGAAAGAAACAGGAGAAAGTAGATGAGAAAGGCGAGTAAAAAATAAAGAGGAGGAGTAAGGAGGAGAAAGAGAGGAAAGAGGAGAAGAGGAGAAAGAGAAGGAGAGCAGAATGAGGAGAACAGCAGAAAGAGGAGAACAGCAGAAAGAGGAGAACAGCAG
This sequence comes from Carybdea cf. marsupialis auct. non (Linnaeus, 1758), assembly GCA_010016065.2. Lineage (NCBI taxonomy): Eukaryota > Metazoa > Cnidaria > Cubozoa > Carybdeida > Carybdeidae > Carybdea > Carybdea cf. marsupialis auct. non (Linnaeus, 1758). Next base: position 1,176 of record JAAAKL020016841.1, on the reverse strand, counting down.
AAAGAGGAGAACAGCAGAAAGAGGAGAACTGCAGAAAGAGGAGAACAGCAGAAAGAGGAGGGGAAAGTGGGATAGAAATGGATGCAAGTCTGTACCTAGTCATGTACCCACAATCCATTATTGCTATTTTGAAAACTTGTGAGCATCATTAAAAATCTATGATTCAAAGTTGGACATGTCCCTAATTCCCTTTCATCTTGCCAACTATGTTTAAAACTATAGATTAACAACAGTCAAACAAAGCCTTTTTACTGTCTTACAGTCTAATAGTGTATGTACATTGACTTTTCTAGGGTTTCTACGAAGCAACCCTAACACATTAAAAGAGTAAAATGGTAATAAGGCAATAAAAATAGTGTGAATGCAGGATTGTTAACTTTGTTCCTTTGTTTGAAGTTTGAATAATCAACACATCTAACAAGAAAAGTTTTCCTACATGATAAACATTCTAGGAATATTGGCTCCAAGGAGTCAAAACTGAAGGTTGTGTATCCCCTTTATGATCCACGTAGAAGATCGAAACATTTATAGAGGGGCTTGGTGTTGAAGTAGGTCCAAATGAAATAAGCTTGAGGTATGAATTTTGGAACACAGTTTGCATATGCATAGTGTGACAGTGGGCAATGGTACATAATAATACAGGTGATCAGTTTAGGGTTAATAACTGGCCAGATATTTGAACTGCTGATAATTCTTTGATGATCTCAGACTTTAAAATGGTCAGGGTGCATCAGTGTATGGTTTACATGTAAATACAACAAATATATCTAATACATTTGAATTTTGTACAATACTTTCATATTAAGCAGATTTAGTACTTCTTATAATGGGTAAAAAAAAAAATTTGTTTAATGCATATTTGTTTGAATGCACTTTTGTCAAATATAGTCCAGTTCTATTTCCTGTGGTTCTTCATGTTTGGACTATCATTATATATTTAATATCTGTTAGTAACATGTCCAAATTATGCTTCTTGGTAACCAGCTGATGGCATTGATGATGCAGCTTTAACACTGTGCACTCCCCTTTACAAAAGTTAGGGCAATGCCCATTAACATGTTACTGGAGCATAGGGCACATTAAAACAGGATACCCTTCCTGGTGTCACCAACCGCCCTTTTGGGATTTGAACCCTACACTGGAATTGGAATAGTGAAGAGAGCACAGGTATTATTA
>JAAAKL020016840.1:0-10859 GCA_010016065.2 Carybdea cf. marsupialis auct. non (Linnaeus, 1758) | reverse complement strand
CAAGCGGAGCAGCTCGCTGCCGATCGTCAGAACAGGCGAACACTTGTGTTGCAAGTTGGCTCTACGCACCGCACGGTGCTCGAGGATTAGTGAGTGAGTGAGTAAGAAGTACCAGAGAATCACCGAAGTATCATACACAAGATTTTTGTTTCTCAGTTATGCAACGAATAACGTTAAAGATAGTCCGGTCTACATGTCAATAACTTGAGCCTCGACATAGTAGCGTTACCTTGAAATGCAATAGGCTTGTCAATTCTATTAATAGTAGATACACCCCACAATGGATGCCATCTGGTAAAATCACACGTATTTACATATTTCACCATCATCTTCACCTATACGTCCCTTCGCTTCGTCGGACTTGCCTGCCTCAGCCGCTGTTAAAAAGGAGCAAAGCCTATGTTGCCATGCTTCACATGCTTGCTAGAAGTTCGGTGAATGATGGTTACAATCACAATTAAACCATCTTGCAAGTAGAAGTAGCACAAGAGGGCACTACGGAAAGAATGAATGAATGAACGACAGGGAAGAAAAAAAGAAAGAAAGAACAGCCAATAACATCAAACACGAGAAACTTTTAACATCTCCAATATACATCACAAAAAATTCCGAATTCACATCCCGGTAATAGTCTAGGCTTTGAACATCCATAGCAAAAAAACTCAAAACTGAGGTCCAGCTCTTTCATCGGTCATTTCAGTTCATAAATTAGGAATTAGAAACAGTCTACCTAGATAACACCCCTTTGATACGTTTATCGCCATCTAGCAGTTTGCGTCTTTACATTGGGAGTCACTCCCGGCTAAAATAAAATGGAAAACGATACCTTAAATTGCATACACTACTTACAATAATCTAACTTCAAACAACGTAAAGACCAAACATACAATTATCATTAATTCAAATAAAAAGCCCTTCCATAAATTAGGAGCTACAGATGAATTCTTTACACCCCCTTTGATATTCGATATTACTAATTACCATATTCTGGACCTTAAAGCAAATGCCAAATTGTCCATCATGATCAAACACGAACAAACTGTCTTTCGATATACAAATACATCGTCTTAAAAAATGTATGAACAGTCGACAATCATTGTGAGAAACCGCACCCATATGCTCAACTACCATACATTCTTAGCACTTTCCCTTCTCTCGCGAAAGCTTTTAAAATGTGGGCTGCATGAATCAGAACATGGTTTGACTCCCCATATTGCCAACGCGGGCGAAAAACGCTGTTGGAGCAATTTAGTAGTCGAAGAGACCATAAAGAATAATTGTTTGCACCTATTTGTTCGATGTTATTGGAACCTTTACACTTAGACTTGACCAATAAGTGCAGCGATGGCCAAATGTGTACAAAATCTGAGTAGCGACACTCATTATCTTTTTGGCCACAAAATGGCACTTCCTCCAGCAACCTTTACCAACATTATTCATTATGCAAAATCCTAACAAACTAAAAAATATCTTCACTACGTAGACGTGCTCATTAGGTAAACTACAAAATACTATTTGCAGTTAAATGTTATATTATTTAACAAGTATTGGCTGTAGTTGGGGACGAGTTACCTAAGTTTGGTGGTCATACAACATGGGTCATTGCTTCAAATTCCTCACTGAACAATTGGGTTTATAAAGTAAAATTACAAAAGTCGTGCAATGAATACATCGTAGTACGAAACATTCAAATATCAGTTATCTTTTGTCAAGGTTTGTAAATGGACGTTGTTATTCTAGCCCAGCATCACAAGAATTAGTAAAACTTCATACCTACACGCACAAGCGCATCAAGTTCCTCATTTAAACAAGCTTAGCTAACTCAACACTTCCCAAATTACAGGCAAAACATCTGGCATCTGCAAACATTCCCAATGTTACAGTCCAGACTGCAGCCTAGTGCCTCATCAGCACCTAATGACAAATCACTGATGGGTTTTGCAAGAATACTGAAGGGCTTTTTACTCCAATGGTAATCATCAACCATACCTCTTTTCACTAATCGCAACAGGCCCCAACAATAATACGAATTCTGATATTGAATATCGCAGCATTGTTAAATGCTCGTACGCACAATCTCGCATTCTCTAAGGTGCAAACTAATCGACGGTAAAGACCTTACATCTGATCAATGGCATACTTTCCTATGAGCCAGTTTAATCTGTTTTCTAACACTGCCAAAAATTACATTGACTGTTTGAAAACGTTTAAACGCGAGGACTTTTCTCGTTACCTGTAAGCCGTTTTTAAGATATCGCTTATCGCTACGATTGCCAAGCATAACGAGTATTACATATATCCAAACATATATGCTGTAGCGTACTCTATCCTAAAGTCTACATCAATCCAAGCTATAGGAACAATCTGTTTGAATGCCGTCCGTAAGAACCGTCTACGGGACATTGGTACAGTTCTAGTTGGCAACGATACTTTAGGGATAAAAGCAACTTGATGTCTCCAAGGATGCCTCACCCCAAATTCAAGAGACAAAAAACATGAACTAAGCGTGCCAATATGTTTCGTGCCATCGTACGTCCCCTTCAATTAAAAATGGCCGTAGCTAAATAGATCGGGCTAACATGTCACACATTTCGTATGAATCAAAAAGCAAATAAGCAGTAAATTGGCAGTACTGGCCGACTGTGACAGGGTGAATAACAAACCAGCATCGTTGCAAACATGTATAAAGAATAAACAAGAGCATGTAGATGAAAATTATAAAATAGTTATATTGACTAAAGGCATGACTATGGTACGACTACGAAACCAGTTAAATACCAAAATGGTAGTAAGAATTGATATCATAATTCTTAATCATTAAAAATATGTTAGATTTTTGTTGTATGCGAGCCTGTCATCAAAAACAATTCAGCGAAAAATTGTTACAAATATTGAATTTGCTCTTCCATGCTGCTGCAAATAAATCTTAAAGGTATACGTGTATGTGCCTTTATCCACGACTGCAAAATAGATTTGCGTATTATGTAAATTCTAGTTAACAAATATAACAAGTAAGTATGATTTTACGTTTAGGCTCCTTTGATTATGAGAGAGCATCCAAATTTAATGAACCTCCCACTGAATATCTTAATACGGCAGATCAAATGGGAAAGTTACTGTTTGTGAGAGTAAATTGTTCTGATTTTTGTTGCAAACCTCCCTCATTCCAAAACTATTGCCACGACCTTTTCATCTATCACTGTCTCCATTTCAGGCATCAGCCTCGCTAGCAGGACCGATCAACCTTCACTCGGCGTCATCAATGAACCGGTGAGGTTCGTCTTTCTCGCTGGTCATTATTACTCCATGCTCATCTATCCTGTATCCACACAGAGCAGCAACCTAATCCTAAGCTGTATTCCATTCTTGTCCAATCCCGATAACACTCTGGGGAGTAAACAGTGGCCGCCAATTGTGACCTACCCTTTCCTGCAGTCAATTGTCGTGCGTGGCTCAACTCCCTGTCAGCCTAACACAAATATGACCATAAATACTATGACTATGGAAGCCAAGGTAGCCACTTAACTGCCACAAAAATCCACATTTTCCGGCCAAAGTATCAAATTAAAGCTGTAAAACTAATGGGTGTTTGACTATGATTGGACTTCTGTGTCTGGCAAAGCGACGTCGCAGAGGGTTTGTAATTTGTATGTAATTTTATCTGTAAAGAAAAGGGAGAAAGAAAAACGTTAGACTACAAAACCATTTGCTCTTTTATGTCTTGCTTATACATAGCACAATTGATTCATATCCTGCTCTTTCCAGTTTACAAAATTGTCAGGAACGTTTAATGCTGTCAACTATCTCTTGCTTACCAAATATTGCCTTTTCATATACTCTTTGGTCTCACCTCGCAAGAAAGCACAAGGGATTCCTTTGGTATTTTGTTGCGTTTTTATGATCATAAGTTTCCCATGAAAGCAAACTCTGGCCCAAGCAAGTCAATGAAATACCTCAGAAGTCCTTTGAATAAAAAAGCGACTCTACCAACACTTTAGTTATATGTAAAACGAACAAGACAGTCAATGATAAGTGAACTTGTCCTATTATGGCCGATTACTATAGGGAAGGATATCGGACTAACAATTTGCCTTTATAAGCGACATGCAAAAGTGACTTTGAAAACTTTTACCGGAAAGGGCAGCGGTACAAAAAACTAAGATTAATCCTGCCGTAGTCTAGTGGATAAGTTCCTGGCCTTCTGATCAAGAGGGTCAAGAGGGTCAGGGTTAAAATCCGGGAAGGGCCATTGGTGACGTCAGGAAGAGCATCCGGTCTTGAAGTGCTCTATGCCTCAGTAGCAAGTCCCATGCACATGAGCACCGCTGTAGTCCATGTAAAGGGGAGTGCACGGCGTTAAAACCGATAAAAAATAAAAAAATAAAAATGCACAACTTTCTTGTGAAGAAATTCCAATTTTTCTGTCTCAAAATCAATAACATGTTCAATTACATTGCCTATGAAAAACGCGAACAAAGAGAAAATGGAAGTCGATCGGCTTTAGCGTGACACAAAAAAACCTGACCGCAACTGACGTCAAAACATTAAAGATCGCAGATAATTCGTTAACGCCGACGTGTAACACAGTCAACTGAACAGTACAGTCACGTGGTCTCTTTTTAACGAGGTTCGCCCTACTTTTGCAACATGGAATTACATGATAAATACTCTCGGAAATCAAGCTGCCTCCTTCACCAATGTCTCATTATCAATAGGAATACTAAAATCATCAGCCCCACAGCAGCTTCTCCAATGAACCATCCCATCCCACTTCATGTGTAATTTTCCGAAGTACTTACCTAAAAATTTCATGCAGCCACGTGGTATGATGCTATATTTCACAAAGGCGTAGTAGACTGGAATACCAAACAAGATGAAAGCCAAACAGTAGGAGGATTCTTTGGGGTAATCATAAAATGGCGCAACGATCAAGTAGATGGATGCCAGTAGTACTACAACTGGGATGCCAATAAATACCTGCAACAATAAACCACATTAAGTTTTGTTAAAATAGCACACACTGATTCACGACTTGATTCGGTGTCGTCTGCTGCTGAAATGAAAAGTGCCTAACATTTTCAAGAAACAGAATCTGACAAATGCAAAAATATTTATTTCACCAAGATAAGGTATACCAGATCGGGACGAAAAACGTACACAAAAATATATTGACAGCTAATGCCTAACTTTCAAAATTACTTCAGTTAGTCTTCTTTCACAGCAGTGCCGTTAGAAATATTGATATGGTTGCATACTCAATTTGGTAATGGATGAATTATCACAATCGAAACAAGAAGTCTACAATCATTAACAAAAATGAGCTAAGAATCTTGTCCACGCAAACACGACTCCTGTAAGAATTCTCCAAGTTGTACGACGTGATCGCATACCGGAAAATTAAGTATGGAGCATCACTGATGGAACCAACAGCGTCGCACCTATACTGATTGGAAACGGGAGGACGTCGCTCGAGCATCCTCAACGTATCGATAACTTCTTACACAAAATGTAAATCTTAAGGTTAGTACCAAAACATATCTTTACCTTGTAAGGCCTTTCGCGATTCGGTTCTCGAATACGTAACCACAGCAACGCAGAAACAGTGGCACCGTAAAAAGTCCAGGCGGCAAAACTGAAGTAGTTGATCAATGTTTCAAAGTTACTTGAATCTGGTATTAACATAATACAGGCGATGATACTCTGGGAAGGGAACAAAAAAGAGGTGAAACGTGAATAGACGCGGAAGATAATGTTGATCAGAGGAGAATATATTTAGATAAATAAACATCTGTCTTTCAACCTCAAGGTTGGCTACTAGTTACATATAATTTCTTTGAAAAACCACAACATTTTCATAAACTTCTTTGGCAGTTCTGGCATATACGACTTACCATAAACTTGAAACAAAAAGGTGTCATTGAGCAAGATTGCAGGCCTCCCACTCTAAATTTAACGATAATTTTAATGATTTTATGACACTTCTTGCTGAATTTTTAGGAGATTTTAGGCCATTTTTCAATGATTGTTATAACATTTAATGACACAATTTACGTCATTCATTGGTCTTTTGAAATATTATTCTGATCAAATATGGCAAAATCATGTCATATTCTAGGCATGCATACCAGCGCCATACCTGGGACAAAATCACTTCCTGAGAGCAAATGGGCGCCAAAAATAAAAATCATTAAAACTAAGGATTCCAGCTTTGTTGAGGGGGGGGGGTCTAGAGTTTTTCATGCAAAAATGTATGACATTTTACGACATTTGACCATTTTTATGACATTCTCTGACGAAATTTCAAAAATTCAATTTTTTACCACGTTTTATGATTTTAAGACAAGTGGTTTGTAAATGCGTACCGCAACAGTGGCATTTATACCAATGCGTAACATTAGAAAGTCACATACAGTGGAACAGTGGTGTCAAATAAAACCAGATTGTTTACATATGTCCTAAACCTAATCAGAATTTTTCTAATAAAAGAAGATGGAGTAATCTTCCGCGTTTTTCTTCTCATACAGTAACTGAAAATGCATGACAAAAATCCCATAGCCTTTAAAATTACACTCTTTCATATCCTGCTAAAAGCTTTTCGTTTGGAACTTGACGTCCAATAGGGGCAATCGCAAAAGTATATATGTTTGCATATCATGTGCTCCTGTTATCTACTACCTTCAAGCCTGCGTGATTCCTTCGCGAAGTAACTTAGGAGAATGACTGTTCTTGACGCACTTACCGTGAAAACCATGGCTGGAAGTGGTGTGTGTCGCTTTGTGTGGATCATGGCAAGGAACTTGGGCATGTGTCCTTCCCTTGCAGATACGAATACCAACCTTGACAAGATAAAAAGACGGAGAAACGTAGTACTGATGACCTACCATAAACTATTTGTCGTTGCGCTACTTTAATGGGGTGTGGTACATCATTTGGATAGTTCATCATTCGGAAACAGAAAACCACTGCCGAGCCATCTCCCATTAATTGCTCCAGAATAAGCGATGCACCTACTACTAAGACCAAATAACCTAACCGAAGAAACTTGTGGGACTCATTGCTTACAGACAAGTACTTCAGCTCCTTACACCAATTGTGAACACATGTTAAGTATGTATGTAATTCTTCCATATCGAGCATTTTCACTGCTGACACACCTCTTAAAGGCACAACGGGTAATAGTAACTATTACTGATAAGACATGTCGGTCTACCAGAAAGCTAAGGCAAAAGAATTAAACTTTAGGGGAGTTAAGGTGGAAATTTAACATTATCTACCGGTTAGTGCCCCCCAGGACACTTTCAGGCCTTCATGATATCAATTACTTTTTTTACAATACCAACTCTTTGATACACTGTAAAAGCAATGTGCACAGAGTTCTGGATTTGGCAATTCCTGTCTATGGGTAATGTAAAAGTCTTTACATTTACATACCTTCCTCCACTAAAGGCTGAACCATTCGCTGCACCAAATGTGGAACACGCAACGAAGACCGGCATCACCCATGCCATAACTCCATACAATCTGTTAGCCAGCGTCTACAAAAAACCGACATATTTGAGTAGTCAGAACAGAAATACTTTCGATTTTGGAACTCTCAAAGCAAGAAACGCAATCCCGTAATCTTAAGTGAAGATGTATACACTACTTCTTTACTAGCGTGTGACGTATTTATTAAAAGAGACACTGTTACATCTGGCTACCACTTCACCCCTTCCTTGAGTATCTTGTGCATTAAAATCTGTTACTTCTGTTGCTCTACTTTTCGTGTCTCTTACATGGGTATGTGTAGACGAGTTTCGTACAACGGAGTGAAAATATTTAATAGCATTTACAATTTTAATGACCAAAGGTGAAAATGGATTTATGGGGTTGTAACCACTTGCCCACATGTTAAAAGGCATGTCAAGCGTATTATTTTCATGTTTTCACCAGTGCTTGCTAGCTGCCGCTGCTTTGATCATGCTCTACTTGCACCCCTTGCATGTTAAGTGTATGCTTCAACATCGCAATGTCACAATACTCGAAATATCAAATGCAATCTTAACATACGCTTTACAAATCTGTTCAGAAAGCGCATCAGGAGATAAGCACTTGTTTCGCAAAGAGAATATGTGCAACTCACCACAGCAACGGCTCCCGACGTCGCTATTTCCACTTTTGTCAGGACTGTTAGATATGCAATATTAACTAAAACATAACATCCTGTAACCAATGGTATGCCAATCATAATAGCAAGGGGTAGATCTCTATCAAGGAAAACAAAGGAAGAGACGGGTGGTAATCACAAATGCAACCTGAAAATGTCGACTTGACAGCAGAGTACGAAGACGTCAACTTAACTAAGGAGTACCAAAAAGGCTTTCACGACGGGTCAAAAAAAATTAGTGGCATTTTCAGCGGCAATAAAATGGGTAGGAGTAGAGCATGGAACAAAGGGAGGGGACAAGAAGGAGGGGACAAGAAAGAGAGCAGAAAGAAAGGAGAGTGAACAAGGGAACACAATAAAAGGAAAAAACGGGATAAATATGAATAAGAACTTATGGCAAACTCGCTCCTTTTACAAAGAAGCTCAGAATATCTGCAAGCGACGATCTCGGTTAGCCAACACTTGAGATGCAAGAAAGGATGCCCATTTACGTCTTCTTTCATTCATGTCAAGATTTATGGGATTGCGGATCTATAATCCCTTTGCTTAGCTTCGGAACCTTGAACTTCGGCGACATCCGTTAGCACACTTGCCCAAGTGAAAGCAATACAATCTGGAAACGCAAGACGACGACGAATCTGAAAAGCCGTACCCCGTCTCATTGAATGAAATATGCACTCGGATACCAACAAGTTAGCTTCGAGCGGGCACTTTGATGGATTAAGGTATTCAAACGTACACTACAAACATCGATGGACCTTCGGATCAATATTTACATTGCAAAATCGCACAAAAAACGAGGAATGATCAATAAACGAAAGGGGACATGCCAACATTTACTCACTCACCTCAACGGGTTCTTCAGCTCTTCTGTTACATAATTCAAGTTATTCCTATAAAGATAAAAATGCTCAAGACTTCATTACATGGTAACTGGCTTCTGGATTTAAAAAATTCTGAAAAAATTGCATACTACGAAAATGGGTGCAGATCACTGTAAGAATGGGGTGGGGGGTGGGAAGGACTAATCGTGGACAATCTGAAATTTCTGGGCCAAAATGTGGAGGGTAAAGCAGCTGTTGTCCTTATCCTGAAAAGTGAGTCCACCCAGTCCCGCCCCCCACAATCTACGCCCAAGACCATGAAATATGTAACTGCAGAAAAAACTCCTTTAAATTGGCTATTCGTGACTTCTAATAACTGTGAAAACAATAAGGCTCTCGCGGGATTTTTTTTGTACTGATCCAATAAATTTGTCTCGCCACCTCGCTCCGACATACCGACATGTGATAAATAACCATCAAACAACCATGTCATCGATGATTTCCACAAATACTGAAAAGCACTCTGCTTCACTTGAATTATTTTGGTTGTCATCAACTGTTAGAGTACCACGCAACCCTATCATTTTAAAGAAACTGTTTTAAGGTAGGGTCCCTGCTACTGATGTTTTCCATTACAATTTCATATCATTTCCCCTCCTCTTAAGCCGCCATTGCGTGTGGGAAATTACCTGTGTGCGGCCTTGAAATGGTAAACAGCACACCTTAAAATGGTCTGTTAGAGAACCGAGGATATCAAAAATCAAGGAAAGCAATAAACAGTCTTCTTCACGGTGAGGGTTATGGGGCAGTGCATTCATTTAGTCTGAAGACGAAAGCTAATCAGCGTTTGAATATAGAACTACAGTAACACGACTCTCCACGAGGCTCACTAATGGGTGTTGCGAGCACCAGCACTTGTTGTTCAAGCCCGTCTCTGCACACTATACCAGATCCGGTTATCAAACGAGTTTCCCAATCCAACAATAACACCCCAATCTGCTGTCTGATGTCTTTCTCTGTGGCATTATGGAATCAGGTAAACAACTAAGCTAACATAACTTTAAGGTGCATACAAAAAAACCTTCCGTATTTCGGCTTCCTAACGATTGCGTGCCAGTGCCAGGGCCTCGAGGGGGAGGGGAGTTTCAGAATTTCTGTCTTTGTATGTGAACATGTGGAGAGAGCTTGGTAGGGGCCTAAGGTTCCGGTCATTGTTCTATCTTAAGCAGTAATCAAAGAGGCCTAAGACTAGACACGTAACCAAATATATGCGAATCTTGGAAAAGCGCAGTGCCCTCCACGACAGAACAATGAATAAAAAAATTGTCATTATGATCTCTCCCGTTAGTCTGAGTTTATCCAGACCACATGGAAGATTTAACAGTTGAGACACCAGGTTTAAATCTATGCGCTTGAAGTCACGTACCATCCATCGTAGGCCCACAACCCTCCATAAAAAGCGTAGCCGATATCTGATATGCTCTTGCTTGTTCCTTCAAATGCGTTGTGGAAATTGTCATCGAATCCTAGAGGAAAGAAAATATTTAGTCTTCAAAAATAGACGATAAGTAAGAAATCATCTGGTACACATATGTTCACGTGCGCCACGCTGCAAGAACGCTATGAAACAACTGACACAATCCAGACGAAGAAAAATTCAGCAGCATCCGACGCATTCGTTCACACTACCGACCAGGGGCGGATTCAGCCTTTCAGTTTGGGGGGGGGGGGCCTTTGGAAAAAATATAGGTACTCCCAGGCACCCAGCCAAGGGTGTAGCAGAAAGGCCTATATGAAACTTTGCCCCCCCTCCTCTTAATTTGCCACCCAAAAGGTCAAATTCGTTTGAAACTGCAACAATAAATAGACCTTGCTTTCTGAATTGCGAA
>JAAAKL020016838.1:0-10859 GCA_010016065.2 Carybdea cf. marsupialis auct. non (Linnaeus, 1758) | reverse complement strand
CTATTTATTGAATAGTGAAAAAGTCTTTTCTAGAATGACGTCTTGCATATGACTCATAGAAATAGTAGATAGACTCCCAATAGTTACTGCTGAAAACAAAGAAGTTAAAACAGTATAAATAATTAATTATCATATGCTAATATTTGGTTCGTAAGATTGATTCTGCAGAAGATTGCAACGAAAGTGCACAATAAAGCTTGCCTTAAAAAAATTGCCCCTCTTAGTTCAGATATGATAAACAACTGTCTGTGTTTAAAGAACTAACGTAGCTACAAGTAATTTTAATATCATTATATCATAAGTTACTAACCTAAGGAGAAATTGCAAGAGCATAAACAATCTAGCATGACTGAATAACAGTTAAGTAGCAAATCTATTGTACATGTAGAGGCAAGGGCTGTACTACTTTCATGATTAAACCTAACAAAAATAATGACGGAGATTGTTACACGCTCCCCCTTAAAAACAAAGTTGTTTAAATAGTAGAATAACCTAAGGACCGACAGTAGCTTTCGTTTGTCTTATTATTACTTCTTTATATCTCCTTCATATTTTTAAAAGTTGTGGGTGAATTCATGTTTTAAAATATCTAAAATATTCTTCGTCTTTGAACTGTGTGGTTGATCTTGCAATGATTCATTTTTTGATTAATTTGAGCAGCTGTACCCTCGAACACGTCACTGGTCGGGCTAGGATTCAAATTGAGTTCATTGATCGATAACAGAGCTTCAGGTTTGAGTGATAAATGATGTAATTTTTACCAAGAGTTAGTTCTAAATTTACATCGCCTGTCCCTTCCTTTGCTGAAGAAGCTTTGTATCTCAAATCTTAACTTTGAAATCTCATGAATTATGCAAGCATTGCATAAGTTCAAATTTAATCCAAGTTTCCTTAATGAATATACTTTATGTTTAAGTGATTTATGATTGATCCCTACTATAGTAATTACAATATCAAATTTTAAAACATCGTTAATAGGGTTACGATAGATAGAGATTGATGCAAAAGAAATTTTGATCCTTTTATGGAATAACTTTGAAATTACTACCCTGACGTCTATTACCACTTACTATATTTTTTGACGTATTTTCCTTGTCAGTATGACAATTTTAAGAATACTGCCATATGTCATTTCCAATGTTTACGAATTTAAACAAGAAGGAGCTAAATAAACGCCGTAGAAATTAGATTGGATTATACGTATTCCTTGTCTTGTGTCAAGAAATCAAGAAGATTCAATTATGTCAATACGTATCAAATATACGTCAACAGACCTCATTGAAGTACAATAATTTTTTCAATTTTTTTTTTAACTTCAATGCCATTTATGTGTTTATTCTCATTTAACATTCTCACTGTTGTCGCCCGGCAAGCTCATTGGGGACAGCGAGATTCCTAGGTGGATTTACAATGAAACAACTGCCACAACAGAAAAAGAAGAGTAATAAGAAGTAAGAACATAAAGAAAGAACGCCTACATTTTAAAAATAGTCCATAAAAGTCCGTAATCCACTCACACACTAACTAATCCTCGAGCACCGTGCGGTTCGTAGAGCCAACTTGCAACACAAGTGTTCGCCAGTGCTGACGATCGGCAGCGAGCTGCTCCGCTTGAGATAAAGGCACTCTACAGGATCGGAGATCTTTGGCGGCGATATCCAGCCATCATTATAACCAAAGATTTCACGATACACCCAAACATAATGGAGCCCTAAATGTCCCTTCCATCATGGTGAAATTTCTTGCTTTCTGTTGCAATTTTAGTTTGCAATTTAAAAAGATCAACGACCACGTCATGAAAATGTTTATTTATATACTTTCGGAACTAAAAATTTCGCATCTTGTGGAAAAAACTTGACGAACTGTGGCTTTTTTCAAAATTGTGTAACGGCAACAGTTTCTTAGTATAATATCAGATAAGCCATACCCTGCAATATCAGAAGTTGCAATTTCCAGATTTTCTTTTGTATTACATAAAATCACTCTAGACAGATTTATGAACAAGCACTTGGCAGGCTATTGTGGAAGAAAATTTTGACCCGCCTAACAAACCATTATGAAATTCCGTTAATAAAATAATTTGTCTTTGTTCCTGCAACACTGCTAGGAAAAAAGGATTTCAAGCCTGAGGTAACCTTACCTTGGAAACTATGAGCATTTCGTTAGATTTTTCCAGACCAAACCAGTGTCAATATCTGAGGGATACCGACAATTTCAGGAATACCAAGGTCTTTCATATAGCCTTCTAGATTCAATAGATAAGTCCCAACTGCGCTATAAAGATAATGATAATTTTTAAAACATATTTACTTCATCCATTGACAAACTACGATGTAAATCATCACCGAATGACTAAACAAACATATCTAAAATTATTTGATCTATACAAGCATTATATAATTGGAATCAATAAATGTCAAAACAACAAAAGAACACAACAACTTCACTATGAAACTACAATAGTGAATTTGCGAAAAGATCATTAAATTGTGTAGCAAATAAGAAAACTTTAAACTAAGAGTCACAACCATTTTAACACTAGGCTCGACGGTCTTTATTACCTGGTTCACAAGTCTGGAACTAGTGTTCCAGTTTTTGTCCTCATAACAAAACGAAAGTATGCAGCTCGGGTACAGCAGGCAGATAGCTTCTTCGGGGTGTAAAAGGGTTCACGTCTGCTTATGCCAGTGCATTCAAGAAATTCAGTATATGATTTGGCCTATTCAGCTAATGTTTCCATTACCCCATACTCAGATATACCACCTTCACAGAATATGATGCATTCAGTCGGTTACCGAGTTGATGCTGATTTATCTAGTAGCATTGGCTTCGAAATTGTTTTCAAAGCCCGCAGTAAGTTCAAATACATACAAATAGTTTCCTTTGCGAATAAGCATGTCTGGTCTTCCACGAGCATCGGTGATCATGGATGGAGACGCATAGCCATTGATGTCAGCATAGATATCTAAGTCCATGTTTAAACATCAACATTTACCAAGGTTGATGAGGATGTTATCATGCCTCCACATATACCTCCCCTTTTTTAAATCCTCAACACCACTAGAGACGACATGCTGTAAAGTCTGATAGTTCACACAAACTTGAAGTGATTAAATAACACTCGTTAATTGTCTTACGTCTAAACATCAGGTACAACAGACTATTATGTCATATAAGAAGGGTCCTTGTATTGCTAAATTTAGTACACTACCATACACCTTGCATCAAAAACCTATCCCTGTCATCGTTCCTCTTCCCTTTGCAGTTATTGTTTAAGAAATAATAGTAAAGTGTATGGAATTTTTGCAAAGATCGGGAGAAAGACGGCTACTCTGATTTGAAAAATTAACTTGAAATTGATTGCCTCGAGGTCAAGTTAATCTGTTGGCATATTTAAATGGCACAATATTCGTGGATTTCCTTTTCTCCTTCTGATGATGACTTATGTTTCAATTCTAACACGTAAGGGGAGCCTATTATTACTCAAGGTGAATCACTAACTGAGATATCAGAGATTTTTCTTGGAAAATGAGTGTACGCCTAGTATATGGAGATCTAGAATATTTTTACCAAAATTGTAGATCTTCTCCCTTGTAATCATGCAAAGGGAGGGAGAGAGAGGAACACTTCATTTTTATTCTGACATTAATCTCGCTAATCACTAGAGGGATATTTCTTGCCTTATATTAACTTCGCAAAAAATAAAAGTAAGTTCTCTATGCCTCTATCAATCAATGAGCTCGCTTCTTCTTCATCCCTGACTGCTATCTGACTTCCTCTATTTTGCTGTATAAAAAAAGCGATGGCGAGTGCTGGGCAAAATACATCGAGAAGTGGGATTTTATTTATTTGCAATCGGTGCTCTCTTGCCCATCAATCTTATCGTCAATGCTTATTTCCTTTTAGATTTGCTGAACACTTTCAGAAACGGGCTACCAAGTAAAATTCATCCTGCACATATTGTTTGTAGTCATAAGGAAATTCCAAGTAAGTTGGGACGAGTACAGTTTTGTTGTGAAAGTCAAGGAAACGTACAGTTTCCCATCAAAAGGAATGCCTCGGAGATTGCAAAATATTTAGTTAGAAAGAAATATGAAACTACAAACTGCTTACACAAAGCATTTAACGATACCCTTCTTATAATATCATTTAATTATCCGTTATACCAACACCTTCATCTGTTGCATCAATTGTACGGAAATGTGTTTGGAAAAGTCGTCAGCTGTGGAAATGCGGGAAAAATCAAGGAAAAGATATATTTACGAGAACATTTGTATGTTGACGTTCGAAGAGGATGGTTGTCGTATCAGTGCATGGCTGCTGGTATCCAGGCCTTTCCAAACTATAAGGGTGAGTGCTTATTTTTTAGTTCACGGGAGGTGAGCATGGTTCCATCAAAGGTCTTGTTAAGGGGTGAGCTTATGGTAAGCGAGTGTTACAAATGGGCTCTCGACAGGAATCAGTAGGTATATGATAGTTTCCAAAAATGTTCACTGTAAACAACGAGTTACTGAATGGCATTGAAATGGAACATGTAAGGTATGCATTGTAAAGAGTCGTCTAAACTCGATTTCTTTAAAACCGTTAGCAAAAGTTTACGGAAACAAAATCTCCGGAGTTCTGTTCTGCAAAACAGTGCCATGCTAGTAGTTATCTCCTAAAAGTAGCTGAAGATGTAAACATTATGTAGACGGGATTATTGTGGATATTCTAAGCGAGAGTAGATCGCTTTCAGTATACCATTCAAACTATTGAAAGTGAATAATGCTAAAATGCTGTTGCGTACAAAAGGATCAAAATTTATTAAAACTTCTTAAACTTTAAGGTAAGTAGGGTGAATTCACACGTTTCGGGACTGTAAACGTTGACGCTGTTGGGGAGAAAGTCTTTTCAAATACTGTATTACCAGAGCTAACTGTTAGCATCCGAAATGATGGATTTACGTTACAGAAATTGTGTAAGATTGATCTCACTGCACATGGGCATTTATTAGAATCTATATCAAAATTTCATCAAATGTTGCCAGCATCAATTTTATTATCTCCGTTGGTATTTTCCACCTTTCAACTGTCATTTTCAACGGAAAATTTGATGTATCTAGAATGCATTAAAATTTCTTTCTGTTCTTCATATTTACTTAATAGTTGAGATATTCATTAAAGGATGAAGTGCACAGTTTTTGTATTTCTCTGCATATTATTAAATCCTTAAATTGGATTACAAAAATCTCCGAAATCTCGAATTCATTTTGTAATTCAAATATCTTGTCACCTGACACTCCTCAGAGTACAAAATCGTCAGAATATAAATTGAAATGGAAATCAACAAAACTATTTACCCAACTTTGATTTAAGAACTCTGATTACCAAATCAGTGTTGCTTTGACCAATCAGTGTCTGTGAAGCTAAATGGTTAACATAAAAGGCCCAAATGACAAGCCAAATTCTTTTTGTCACAAAGCAACAGTTTTTGTACTTTCATGTGAATGGATTTTGGAACGGCCGAATGATAAGCGGATCAAGCCTTACCAATTGCACGGAAGCGGTCATCCGTATACATTTTGGCACAGTCTAGGTTTTCAACCACGTGCTGCCCTATGACAGAGTCACGTTTGAAATCCGAAGTTGTTGTTTCCTTGTGGAAGTTGATGCTTTGCTAATACAGAATGGAACATGCTGCTTAATTCTGTCAACTAACTTCAAAGTCGTGCGGCCTGCATAGACAGGCTTTCACTGGCAAGTAAATGAGTAAAAACTACAATGCTGTTAGTTGTGGAAGGCACACGGTCTTTGTGGTTAGTTTGAAGCGCTTTCTAACTGGCATAAACTACACGTGGGGTCACAGCGCCAAAACACTTTCAACGGCACCTTTGTGATCTGGTTTTCGAACCAAAGCGAAACGTAGGCAAGCCATGGTAATTTTAAATAAACAGGGAATTTCCTAGGCCCAAAAGGTTTGTCAAATGCAATGTAATTCCTCATAACGGTTAGGACAGCACATGCATCACTCAGGAAAAGTCTAAGACTTGGTCAAGGAATTTATTCAGTGTAAAAAGTATCCAGAACTACTGTCGTGGTTTCGACACAGAGACAATCGGATGTCTGATATAATACAAAATGAAATTTTACTTGAGTTTGCTAACTTTGAGCAAGGACAAATCGTTAACGATATCCTTGAGTGCAATTTATCTAGACGCCCGGCTGATTGAACCACTGACGTGCTGGAAATGGACAATTGTAGTACGATACACTGATGCTACACTTGAAAGCCATGATGCGTTTTTGGGAATTTACGATTCTCCAGATATTACCGCCTACACTCTTTTCACAGTAACTCGGGACTGATTACTTCGTGTAGGAAATGCAATAGAACGTGTTAAGGGATACTGCTGTGATGGTGCCTCTAACATGTCAGGAATGCTTAATGGTATTCATCAAATATGCAGACAAGCATTCCAGGACACCTGTTATTTCCCTTGTGCTGATCACTTTGGGGTTGCCTGGTCTTAAAAGAAGTGGGCAGGGAGGAAACGTTGGTTGCTGCTTCCATGCAATTTGTGAAATACGTCAGCAATGAATTCCGTGATTCCTGTAAACGTAAACAACTCTTTCAGTTACTTTTCACAAAGGATCCTGTATGCTTATCCAAGTTATTGTTATATCTGGAATTACCGCAGCAAAGCGCAACGACAGGATCGCATTGTAGAAAACATTCGAAAATAGAACGCTATCCAATATCACTCAAATTCCATCTCACTTCTCACTCAGATTCAATCAACTAACTGCAACATTGAAACATTAAATAAGAAACAATCACCTGTTCTTATAATGATCAACACATGAAATAAACCAATCAGCTAATCAGATTCATGATGGAAACATAACAGTTATGTCAGACAAGATGGCGCATAAGAGCTCTAGCACTACGAAAAGCCTTAGATAAGTATCAAGACGTAACTGCGGCTGTGGACATACTTGGACAAGATCAGTCAATACCAGCTGCCCTCCACGCAAACTTCAGAGGCCTTCGTAAAAAGGCGCGAGAAAGCCAATATATTTCTGCTTTACTTATTTGCTACAGAATGATGTGCTACTCTACAGAATGAGAAGCTAACTGCAAATGGTGCGCTTAATGGTGTTTCACCACTGAAGCATAATACAGAGGCCATGAGATCCGATGAAAAATTTATTTTGCTGTACGACAAGGTGAATACAATCGAATGTACCAGATGCCTTTGGTAAACAGAAATGTTGAAGTGCCCTCCAGATATCAGCACAATCTGGTGTGACGGCGGCTCCTCTCTCGACCCGTGAAAACTGGACAGGGCACCAATTTCTGGGACTGATCGCAGCCTCTATAAACTAGAACTTAACTTGATTTAAACTTTAGTGTTGCTAAGATCTCTGAGGTATTTGCTTGATTTTCAGACATAGATGACTAGCAACTTTATCATCAATTGATGCGGCTGAAAATTATCTTGGGAAAGACGGACGATACAAAGCTAAACACAGCTGTTGTTGCAAAAACTGACCTATTTTGCTACTAGAGTATTCAGAGAGGTAACATTAGCATTCCAAGCGTGTACTTGCATACCAATATATGCACCTTGTGTCGTGCGTTCGTTTTCTAAAGTAAGGACAAGTTCACACGTATCTGGGGATTTTTGAAAACAGAAATTTTTTCTCTGCATAGGCCTTCTGTCCACGCGTACACGGCGGGTTAGGTCACCTAAAACGGAGGTTTTTGAATACGCTTTTCAGGCTAAAGATTTTGAAAACGCCGGCTCATCGTATTCGTGTTAAATACGATGACGTCAAAGGTAGGATCCAGTCCGTTCCGCACTCCATAATCACATCTGTTAGTCAGCATGGCGTCTGCTATTCAACATTTCTTTGGTGCTATCGATTACTTTCAAACTTAAGTCGTTATTGCAGTATGAAGTGCCGTATTTAAACTTACATACCGAGAGTAGAAGGATAAGACTTCAACTATTGGCAGTGATAGCGATGCTCATGAAAAGGAAGGAAAAATCTTGCAGACATTTAACTTTTTTTAACCTCAAAACTGTTCACATTTGATTTTATAAGGGAGACAGCGCAGGCAGTAGGTATGTGTTACGTATGAGAAATGACCATGGTAAAATAGAATAGGTCATGAAATGGAATCTTTCAAGGATAGAATAGATACTTGAACCCTGATATTCATTTATCTGCTGTTTGCAAATGCAACTGAAAGTTTTTACCTTTCTCTGGCCTTGCTAAGTTAACTCTATGCAGTGCCCACGTTTGATGTAGTACTTTGACAGAGTAAGTTGGAAGGGATCAAGTAGGAGCGTTTTAATGTATTGTATGCTTTTCGCCAGCCCCAAATGCAGAATATAATTGCAGACTGTCAACGGCCATTAGAAATTTTTATATGATAACCTTCTTCTTCGTTGTCAGATAGGTTTTGCAATGGTCTCCATATTGTGGGGATAATTTTTACTCATTATCTTTAAGACTTAAGACGTAGGGGACTGCCTCATAAAGAGTTTCTGAGTATCTGCTAAGACATGAGAAGAGAAGAAGAAGAGAGTGATTACAGATATGGCTGCATAACACAAAGGCTGTCTTACATCATCCCCTATATTTATGCTCGATTCCTATGTTCCTTCTATTTAGGTTATCTTTACATGAGTGATGATATTATCCTGAATTGGTTCAATCTACTACATTTGAATCGGTCGAAGATTTGGCAAGGAAACCCACGTGCTCGCTTTGATCAGTATGCGTACGGCACACTTGTAGTACCAGAGTGGTATTGGTGGAATAATAAACTTGGCATCAGAAAATGCCGAAGATATTACGAACTGTTACGAGCAATGGCACAAGATAGAAAGTCAGCAGTGAAACTTCGCAACAAGGTATTAGTATAAAAACATTGGTTTATTTTTTCAATCTATATTGACTAAATAGTATGTATACAAATTTAATGCAATAGATAAAGTATAAATTGCGCGCATATTGGCGATTGGGATTAAACAATGCAGAAACTTAACACTATCCCTTAAGCCAATTTATCTTAAAAATTTCTGACTGTATGTGAAGGACATTTTGTATGGAAGTCTGCAGATTGTAAGGTATTTTAAAAAGATTGAATTCTAGTTTCTCCACTGTAGCTTATATTTGAAGGATACTACTTTTCGTGTTGCTAGGGCCTTGTTGTTAAGAATGTGTTCTTGAGGATGACACCTAATCTTGCTCGATATAGTCGTCAAATAGTACTGACATCACCGTCTTTTGCTTAAATTGCAGTATTTTATTCTCACGAGAGGCCGAAAAATTAAAAATAAGTATCGGTAAAATAATTTTGTAATTGAGATAACGTTTCAGATTGATACAATCGGCAAATCAAAATGCCTTTTGTGATCTATTTAAACCTAACAAAATGATAAAAATACATTCCCTACCTTATCGGCTGAACAATAATCTTTTTAAACGTTTCATAAAATAAAGTGCAAGAAGGTTACTCTAGGTAATCCCCATTATCTGGTTCAATCGAGTCGAGAAAGAAAATGACTACTTCCCACACCAATGTTCTATTCTTGTCTCTGTTTTTCATCTCTGTTTCCTTTTGCCATTGCTTATGCGCCTGGCCTCTTCACGTCCTGGTTGCAACTTTGCATCAGATTTTCCTCAGGTATAGAAATAAAGGATTGGTTGAAGAAGAAGATAACAAAACGCAGACGTGTTCCATAGACTCTACATACAAAGATATATATTTGATTACTTTTATTTGATTAAACGTACTCCATTCTTTAAATGACACCTAAATACGTACAGAGATACGTAACAAGACACGAGTGTGGAAAGTCATTGGCAGACAAAGATCATGTATACTGAACGGTGTTGTTTACGGTAAAAACTTTTCTCTGTTGAGTCATGGCTCCTTATCGTCCAGATGTCAAGAAGAGAATACTTTTCTAACACCTGGAAAATGGAATACTCATATTCAGCACCGATACCGAGAAATGAGAGTGAGTTGGTCCATCACTGGTTAAGCAAGATTTTAGCGGTGCAGTTTTAGAAGACGTAAGAAGGTTTAATCAATTTACATTGTACAACTTCATGGTACAAAAGATCTCGTTGACTGTTGAGCTTTTAGAAGAAACCATAACTCTCTATTCCAAAAGTTACTTTAAAACTCGAGATACCACAAATTTTTCTCTTATGTAGTCTGCTTGAGGCACGTTTTTCTAAGCTCTGGTTTGGAAGGCCCATGTAAATATCACTTGCAATAGTATGGAGAAAAACAAGACGTAATTTCTGGTGCAAATCACGCCAAATGAGTAACGAGAAACTCCAAAAACCATAGGTACAGAGAATATTTCGTCTTCCTCAGAATTCTTCAGGTCAACTGGGAATAGGAAGTCTGAGGAAGACGAAACGTTTTCCACATTGCAGTTTCCTTTTTGGACGTTTCTCTTGAACTATTTGTAGGTTTAAGAATCTCTCATATTAACAGTGAAATTTTCCACCGGGGATCAGTAACAAACGGCTGAAACTTTCGTGTTGGTAGCAGGGTGATTGGATGCTATATTGGAATTGAAGAAGGTGATTAGCAAAGAAGGTTGAGTAGCACTAATTTAACCAATACGCTTTTAAACCGGATGTGATCATTGATTGGTTTATTGCTAGTTCCCTTGGTTACGTGGTGACTGCGTAGAAACAAATGTTTTGAGCCTGGCCGAGGCAGTCGATTGCAACCTTCGTTCTGTTTGTTGAAAATAAATACCTGGCCAGATATTGTGATTCATCACTTCCCTACTAGGTTGCTTCAGTAGAGTTATTATCGATTGCAAGTATTCTTTACCACGAAGT
>JAAAKL020016837.1:0-10859 GCA_010016065.2 Carybdea cf. marsupialis auct. non (Linnaeus, 1758) | reverse complement strand
AGTACTCGTGACTACACTTTTTCGTAGTTGGAAACAATGGGAAGCTCGATCCAGTCTTCTTTAGAGATCAGTGGTCGGCACACATAATGCGACTTCTTAAGAGATACTAGAGAGAAATGAAAATATATCACCATAAGTACGGGAACCGGAAACACAAACTATTGTGGGTTGCTATGGTGTCCCAATGATAAAATAATTCACTTGTCTCTAGTTATCAAATTAGCCCAAAATCATCTTCAGGTGGACAAAGATGTTCAGCTGCAGGCAACGGGTAGGGAAAATGTGACGTCACGACTTTGAAAATCTTTGAATCATGGGAAAAAAACTCATTTACAAATTTTCGAAATTTACAATTTTGCGAGCAAAACTTTATTGTTTGATGTTGGACCCTAGCTTCAGCATCCAAGGAAAATCAACAGAGTATTGAGCATAGATCCTTCAGATTCAAACGCTATATAAACACTATATATATTACAAGTCTGGTATTTTGGGAACAGCCTATTCCAGGGGTGCCTTTAGACATCTGGAGCCACGTCATACTATTTCCAATACTGTTGATTTGTGACATTATCACTTTCCCTCCGTATTCCAGGACCAATGTCTCTGCCCCATCTGACCCATCAAACGGATTTGGTCCATATAATATGCAAATCCCATTAAAAGGTTTTAATATTATTTCAAGAAGAGAGTATTTTAATGTCAAGTTCGAAGAGCTCAAATCGGGATCGAAGCCCCGTACGACATTTTTTCACTATTATTTAGTATCTCGTCACACGTGACATTTCAAATCGTCTCTTCTCAAAAAATCATAACAAAATATCTATACTAGAAGGGTAATACCCAACACTGAAGCCAGAGGCAAAATACCCCATCTTTTCCCTCGTGCAGAAACATGGCATCTTTCTTGCATCTTGGTTTTAAACATTCTTATCCGATAACACATATTTCAGGAACACTTTCCAACCATTCGTCGTTTTACGCTACCTTGTAAAACTACACAAAACAGCGAAAACATTTAAGTACTGAAAAGATATCTTCCTCTGACACTCCTAAGAGCACAAAATCGTCAGAATTGGAATGAGAAGAAATCAATTAAACTTATATCCAACTGTGAAATTGGAAAGTTGAAAGTAGCCAATCAGAAGTCTGACTGCTTTATTGGTGTTGTTTTGACTAATCAGTGTGTGTGGAACTGAATAGTTAACCAAAATGACCCAATGAAAAGACAAATTCTTTTTTTTTTGCAAAGCAACGGTTTTCTTGTTTTGATGTGGACGGGTTCGAGAACGGCTTAGTGAAAAGCTGACCTAACTTCACCTATTATACGGCAGCGGTCATCCGTATACATTGTTGTACAGTCTGGGTTTTCAAGCAGGTACTGCCATATGGCAGAGTCACATTGCTTAGCAGTGCTTTTGGTTTTAGAAACTCGAGGTGGCTGTTTCCTTGTAGAAGCTGATGTTTGGCTAATACAGGCCGGGATATACTGCTGATTCTATCAACTAACCTCAAAGTCGTACGTCGGACATAGTCAGCCTCACACTGGCAAGAAAATGAGTAGACAACGATGCTACAATTTGTGGAAGGCACTCAGTCATTGGGGGTAGTTGAGAACGCTTTCTTATCGGCATGAACTACGCGTAGGGTAACAGCGGAGAACTACTTCTACACGGCTTTTTTGATCCGATTTTCAAATCAAAGTGAAACGTTACCAAGCCAGGGCAGTTTTATGTACACGGGACATTTCTTTGGTCCAAAAGGTTTTTGACTAGAAAAGAACGATAATTTTGGCTTGATGGTTGAGCCATTGACATCTTCAGGATAGCTGTTAGAAAGGAAAATTTGCTTTAATTTGTCAATTTCTGGTTTTAATTTTCCTTGGAACAGATCATGAATGCCCTGTGAACCAAAGTTTTGATAGGGTTCATCTTGCGTGTTTTGGGACAGAATGAGGTCCAAGAAATGTATTGACCAGAAAATGTAGGTTTCCTATACACACTGGTCACGAATTTAGTGCTATGCTTCTCCACCAAACTTCAAGGAAATGCAAAGAGTTGTTTACCTCCTTTTCAAATGTGAAATTTAATGTCTGCTGTAACTTGTAGAGTTTTGTAAGAAATTCATTGCACTTCGACTCATTTTTAGAAATGGCAAATGTGTGCCTACATAATGAATTTATGGAGGTGGCGAAACGTGGTGTCGAATTTAGCTTCAATAATAAGATGTACCGAAAAAAGAATGGGGTAAGAATGGGCAGTCCCTGATCCTGTTGGTTAATATCTTTGTTGGTTTCTATGAAATTTGACTTTTTCAATCCTCCAGAAAACCTGCCGTTTATTTGCGTTGTCGATGTTGATGAGGTTAAGAAGATGGTATTTTAGTACCGGCTGATACTTTATCTAAGATCAAACCCTTTGTTGCCAGCCTACCCATATCCCTTCACCACGTTGAGTTTTCCACGCTTACTGTTCAGTGTGTAGTCGAGTGATTTGAATAGCTGCTTCAAAATTCAAGGTTTGAGTCCCACTACTGCTGTCCTTGAGCAAGACTTGAACTCTAGCGTACTCTACCAAGTTGTAAATGTAAGGCGTCACTTAGATACCAAAACACACGACAACGCAAAGTGTATCTGCTATGTGACTACACTCACCTTGGAGTCTACATAAAATTCTATTTACAGCAGGCTTGAGTTGTTGGGTATATCTGGGGTGTAAATAATCCTTGAATATGTCTGTTATAGCAAGGGCACTATAGAATGTAGACAGAGTGTACTTTGTTTTACTTGATCACTCAAGAATATAAATAGCTCTGACACTGTAGACCCAATTGGTTACATAAAATTATCAACATTTGCTTGAAATGGCAGCAAAAGGTCATCTGCGCATAGTGATGGTTGTGAACTTATTCTCGACAACGGTCGTCGATATCGAAGAAAACGATTTTTTTGAACTTTTAAACAGCCAACTTAAGAAGGAGTAGAAAGGTTACTGACAGTTGGATGAAAATGGTCAGAATTGAAATATATTGAACTGCCCCTGATTACAGCGAACTTTAACAACCGTTGTTGACATTATAATGGAGGAGTCAGCATTGTTCCAGCATACAAATAAACGAAAACATACCAGGTTTTAGTGGCATAATCTTCCAGGAAGATCCTGCAATATTTATATATAGATGCGTAACGTTGGCGCTTAGGTGCATCGTGAGTGGTGTAGACGTATCCTCGACAATGTTTGTAAATTACAAGCAATAAATCTTACGTAAACAAGTCATGCCTGAAGGTATTTCTAGTGGTCACGGTGGAGAATTTGCGTTTGAATATTGTTTATTTTACTTCATCTTACATTTATACAAGCCATTGCTTTATTACCATAAAAAGAGCACGACATGACAGAGATTATCTTAAGGGGGAATTTAAACTATACACGTCCCATCACCATTACATTACAATAAAATAAGACAAAAAAGAACTAAAGCTTCATCCAAGTTATTCCCTTGGTCGATTTTGCAATTGTTGTCTCCTGCAATGTGAGCACGCCGATAGACTTGCGTCCAACACTGGATAAAACCACAGACACGGTAAGAAGAGAGAAGCAAGGCCGAAGGTAGAAAGGTGGCAACAGTTCTTCCCAAGAGAGCGGCGGCAAAGAAGACTGTCTTTCCACTCCGACGTGTATCCGATATCATCCTTTCCACAGTGATAGCAGGCTGCTTCCAAGCACCACATGCATGTGCAGCATTTGACTAACTGTCTCGTCTGAAATAAGCACACCATGCAAGGATCTCTATTCGTTTGCGAAGTGTGCTGATGCCTCATATTCACTCTACCAGCATCGTTTGCATTTTGATATATACTTGTTGGCTGCAATACTATTGGAGACGAGTTGCCTTTGTCAATCAGCGATCCTTGCTTTACATTTATACCAGAACGAGGCTGATCGTCAGTAATGACGTTGTTGTTGCATATCACATTGGCGTACCCTGTTTCAAATTCACTTAGAGATGAGGCTGATGCATGCGGAGAAGACACATTCTCAAGTCCATTATGGTCAAAGCTGTTAGACCCTCGGGATAAATTTGACAAAGTAGTGGTGCCTTCTACGCTCGGAGCATTTTGGGGCAATATTACAGAATGGGAAGTTTGGAAGAAAAGAGAAGTTGCTTCATCGGAATGATGGCAATCCGTTATTACCATGTCTTCACTCAGTCTAGATTCACACGACTTTTCAGAACTGCTCTCCATTCGAGAATTTCCTGAGAGAAAGAAACCCTTTCTTTCGCCCGTGTTATCAAAATTGTCGCCCAGGAAAAGTTTGGTTTTTCCAACGGGATTTGAGTGTGTTACGCGCAATTTCATCTTATTTGGCCATGACGGAAAATCCTTTTTTGATGTCAATAAGGACACTTGTGAAATTTTCGATGCGTGTACCAGGAGTTCTTTATTCTGATGTACGAATTCCATTTTCCCTGTTTCTCTCTCAATTTCATACCAGATTTTTCCCGATGACGAGACCGATATGTCGTCAGTATAACACAAACTTTGAACATGCTTCACTTGCTGTCGGTTTACCTTTCTCCCTGGTGCAGAATATGTTTTAACAACATTAAGTTTGGGGTAGCCAGTAATGGGCTTTGCATGAATATTCTTACTGATAGGTCCACAGTCATCAGAAGAATAAATCCTGGCTCGGAGTGAGGGACTAAAGTTAGAGGAAGTGTCTTGCATCACGGCCATGTCCATACCGGTAGACGAAATAGCTAGCTTCTGGTTTTACAAACAGGAGAAGTTTGAAACGCTGATCAATTTGGAATTCTAAAAATGAAAAAGAAAGATAAAGATACGTTGAAACACTTTAAAATGAATCTACGATGACAAATTCTGTTTCTTTACATTATTGTAGTAGTTGCCTGTGTGGAAGAAGGCTCAGGAGAGCTTTCAGATCAAAACTGATTGGAAATACCAGCAAAAAGATATGTACTTAAAGTATGCCTCCACTGGTCAGAAATTTTGTCCCGTTGGTGACATCTTCTGTTTCTCTAGCAACTTTTCTAACTAATCTTCATTTCATTCATTTTATTTGCATAATAAAATAGCGTCTGTTCTTCGAAGGGTAATAAAAAAATGTAAAAGACGTCGCTCACGACGTGAAGGCATCTGAGATAAGCTGCGTAATGGTTTTTTTACTGTTTCAAATGATCTGCCTTGCTGTCGTTAATTTTGGTTATAATTAACTTTAAATAAGACTCCGCCAACTAATGGCTTGGTTTACTATTGAATATTTTCAAACCTCTTTTCTCTAAGAAGGAGGTCCAAGTTAAAGAGTGGGTTAGGTCGCACCCAACGGCATTAACCCCATCCCCATTATATACCTGGTACTAGATACGTAGAGTCTTGCTGCAAGTTTATCCGGTCCTTGCTTCAAGTATTATACAGTACGCTCATGGTAGCTGATTTAGTAGTAGATGACATCGAAGCGTCACGCCTAGGAGGGGCGATTCGGTGATTATCTAAAGCTGTTTAGGGAGGAAAAGGAGTTTAGAGGAGGAGCACTGCTCTGTTAAAGTCAACTACACAGAACTACGAGTCGTACTGTTAAATTCATCTTGTTGCTTTATGTCATATATATTTTCGTTGAAAAGGTCTGTTAGAAGGCGCCTCTGACATCAGCCCTGTTCGAGTAAAAGGCATGGATTTCTACCGTGGTTGCGTAAGGAATATTCACCGTGAGTAATCAATCAATCAAACAATTCTACGTACATTTCGCGACCTAAGAATAGTTATTTAACCTCTACATGCTTACGTAAATATTGCATATTTCAAAGTATATTCACAAACGCGAATCTAAGGTCAGGTACAAGGTTGCACAAGTGTAAGGTCAGTTGTAAGGTAAGATGTAAAGGTGCAAATGTAAGTTAAGAGATCCTTTGAGATCCAGAGATCCTCGGAGACATTTGAATACATGATAAAATATATATAGATGCAAAAAAGTATATAGATAAAGATATATAAAGATGCAAATATTAGGCCAGATGTGAGTTAACATAAGTATAAGGTCATATGGAAGGTCATACGGGAGGTCAGATGGAAGGTCGGATGGAAGGTCAGATGGAAGGTCAGATGGAAGGTCAGATGAAAGGTCAGATGGAAGGTCAGATGGAAGGTCAGATGAAAGGTCAGATGGAAGGTCAGAGTAAAGGTCAGAGTGAAGATCAGTTGGAAGGTCAGATACAAATTAGATTAAATCTTCTAGTTATTTAGGCAAATTTTTATACGGCTGTGACGCGTAACTCTCGAAATGGCTAAAATACAAATGACAGCGAGGACGTCAACTTGGCTAAAATGCCTATTCCGTGTTCAATCCAAGTTCTACCCGACCTGCTGACGCTCTTCTTATGCTTTCTTGTATTAGTTAATTTTTGCTGTAATGCAACCATTGTTAGAAACGCCAGTGCAATCACCGTGGTCACAATTTAGGGTTTTACGTTTTTCAGCCTTTTAAGTCGCTCGGGATCGGACAAAGGAGACTTGATATTTGCCATAAAAAATCCCGTTCATAGTAGTAACCACTGCTGAACAATGAAGCCTCAATTTTCCGGATATTGAATAGTTGAAATGAAAACGTCTTCTTAGTCCCTTAGACATTGTTTGAAACCAAACCAGGAAATTCAAAATTCGATGTCACGTTAAACTGTTTGTTCTTCCAAATCAGTCTTTATATCCTACATTTTTGGCAATAAGATATCAAATGAGGCCTGATTTCTTTGTAAGGTCACAATTTGATAAGAAAGATCGCGATTTTTTCTAAAAATGGCCATAATGCAATTCTTTACTTGACCTTCATGTCTGAAAGTGGCCACGATGGAGCACCGAATGCAGCACTTGCTTCTTTGTATAGCCGCATTAATGTGCCAAATGCGACACTCATTTCTTAACATAACCACATTGATGTGCTAAAAGCGGTAACCTGTTTCAAGAAGTTAACGCAATATAACTTGCTTCAATGCCGCAAATGTTTCTTTATATAGTCGCATTATAGTTTCACCTTCGCTGCTTGTGTGAACAATTTAGCGCTATACAAGGGGAAATGCGGCCATTTTTTCTTTAAATAATTGCATTAGAGTCCAAAATGCGACGATGTTTTCTGAAACATTTTGGAAAAAGGGATGAATTTCGTAAACACAAAATTTGTAGAAACAAGGGAAGGGAAGTCAATGAGGACTTTCTTTACAATAGTTTGAAAATTGTAAGTCTCAATGAGTTTCCTTAACTTTCTATCTAAAGCTTTATCCAGCTTAGGCTGTTTCCTTGTGCCCAAAAAAATGCCCGATACAACTATGAAGCAAGTTATCAACAACCCAATACAACTATAAAACCAAACATCTACAACCCAATACAGATATCAAACAAGACCTCTAGAAGCCGATGCAACTATCAAACAAGACATCTTCAACCCGATGCAACTACCAGGCAAGATATCTACAACCCGATACAACTATCAAACAAAATATTGCTATCAAACAAGGCATCTACAACCCGATGCAACTATAAAACAAGGCATCTACAATCCGATACAACTATCAAACAAAATATTGCTATCAAACAAGACATCTACAACCTGATGCAACTATAAAACAAGGCATCTACAACCCAAAAGAACAGTTAAATAATTTACTATCAAACAAGACATCTACCACCCGATACAACTATCAAACAAAATGTTGCTATCAAACAAGACATCTACAACCCGATACAACTATAAAACAAAGCATCTACAAGCCGATACAACTACGATATATGCCATTTGCAAGTCTATAAAACGATACAATCCACATACAAATTTATATAGCCACGACATATGCCATCTACAAGTCGATGAAACTACGATATAAACCACCTTAAAGTCGATAAAGCTACGATACAAGACATCCAAAAGCACATATAACTAGAATACAAGCTATCTACAAAGCACTAAAGCTACGATGCAAAGAATCTGTTACTCTTCTTTTGCTGGAGGTCTAGCAAAATATTGATAGCAGCACTTGCATTAGCATTATAAAATGATAACAAATTGTGATTATTTGATGGATATATCGCAAGGATAAATTCCTATATAATCATCAGTATTTTTAGTTACGTAACTTTGTAAAATGCGGCACTGAAAACAGGCTATTTGATAACATCAGAGCATAGCAACACGAGAGTTGTATCAGGTTAAGAGCCTGACCAAATTATAGGAAACTATAAATGTCGTTTTGGCAAACAATAACCTATCCTTCAGCATTTCAAAAAAACTCTTTTTTCGTTGTAACGACGTGAAAGAGATTGCTGTGACTGAGCGAATTCAAGCTAGATCATTTCAAACAGATATAGTCATATGAAGATTATGAAAATGTGACCTGGGGATATTAACTCCTGCTAGTAGACAGATGAATCAAGTCATTATTCTCTCAGCAGTTTTCAATGAATATCTCTCTTCTCAATCAACATCTCGGCGGGGTCACCACCTTAAATACGACTGCAGATGTTCAAAACATGACAATACTTTACAATGTTAACTCGTATCCTTATAATTGGGACACGAAATGAGTAGTGCAGCTTCATTTTGTCTTCAATTTTCCCGATATATCTACCAACATTGCTTTGTTATGTGAAAAAATAGGTGTCAGGAGACACTCAAGTTTATTGCAATTGCGAATTCATTCCTAAAACAGAAAGACGTGGGATGACATAGAGTCTTCCCTGTAAAAGGGATATGGCCGTAGCCTGTTCTTAGTGTAAGTGTGTCAAAAATAAGTCTTTGATATCTATAGCTTCCGATAACATGAAGATGTGACATTTCTGTCTTGTTATCATCGGCGGTGTTTCTTCCTAGACGCCTACATATGTCGTCTCAGTTGAACGAATAGACGGAAGTGAATGAGCTCTATCATGCCATTTGCAGGACTACATTACAAGATGTCCTTTTTTCACGCACGCCCTCCACCTGCAATTAACAGCAAATGGGTTTATGGTTGCAATGATGAAAAAGTCTCCATACTTGTGATTCAGCTCTTTTTGTTGGACGCTATTTCCATAGTTTCCGTAAAACCTATATTCTGTAAGCAAAAGGGATTCGTTTGAAATTTTTCTCCTTTTATTCCCATACCATTATCTCTATCACGTCTCGAAGTTTACTGACGTATTATATGCTTGATTGCTTGTCTCGTGCATATGCGACTGTGTTATTTAGAGGTACTTGGCCATCTACAGAGACAACTTTTTCATCCCCATGCCCTCCGCTGAGGCCAACCTTTACTAACGGAACAACTGCTTCTAAAGTGACTACAGACTCGTTCTCCTTAGTGCTATCTGTAGTTTTTAAGCATGATAACAAAAGTTATCGAGGTCTAATTAATCATTTTAGCTTTTCAATAACTTCGAGGCACTCATTTTCGGGTTGAATGGAGTTAATTGTACAGTTGGCTACCGGACATTTATTTTCCGTTTCTGATACAGTTAAAATGGTAAATTAGTTATCCATAGTTGCACCAAATAACCGCTGATTAGTATTCAACATGGAACTAGCATAGTCAGTGTAGATGCAACTATTAAAAATGTACAAAAGTGTGTCAAATTATCAAACAGATTTGAGTGCATTTTATTTCGAAGTCCTATAATATAGTTTAAAAGATTGTAGTTTTCCTCTCTGAAATTCCTGATATCTGTTAGGCCTTACAGGAAACACTGATACACAAATTTAAACTTTTGCCTAAAACTAGCTTTCGTTTCTGAAATTCCTGATGTCATTTCAGCGTTGGAGGCAACAGTGATAGACCATTTAAAGTTTAGTCTACAACTAATTAGTGACTGTATGCTTTAAGTCAGTCTCATTTTTAGAACATAAAAGGTCTAGCTTCCCACTTCTCTCTTATCTCGGCGTAATCCGCAAAACAGACACTTAAAAGTTGGGAGAGGGAATCGGCCTCGTTAAAAACAAGGATATTGTCTTCTGAAATCTTGATCTTCGCCGGAATTTACTGATAACAGACGCCAACTGAAGACCTTTTCCTTATCAGTTACCAATTCATGGGAAATCCACAAAATATAGTTGCCGATGAATCAGACGCCGTACGTAACCTGCTGTTGTAGCCTTAATAAAACACTCATTATCCGAAAAAAAGGGGACAGCTGATAGAGGACAGAAGGATTAAGTCACTAGGGAGCTCATTATTAAAAGCACAGAAACCGAACCTTTCGTAATATAAAATACTCAAGAGTCTAAGACCATTTTTAGGAGTCTACAATCCTGGAAGAAATCGATGAAGGCTTCTACTAAATAGTTGTGAAAAT
The DNA here is from genome assembly GCA_010016065.2 of Carybdea cf. marsupialis auct. non (Linnaeus, 1758). NCBI lineage: Eukaryota > Metazoa > Cnidaria > Cubozoa > Carybdeida > Carybdeidae > Carybdea > Carybdea cf. marsupialis auct. non (Linnaeus, 1758). Next base: position 529 of record JAAAKL020016837.1, on the reverse strand, counting down.
GAAGGGAATCGTGCAAGATACTTGCTACAAGAAAGTGATACCGATTTCTTATATCACTTGGTATCTGCAACCTTCTTCCTAGGAACATTTAAGTCATCAGAATCATCGTTTTGAAAGTCAAAAAAGTGCTGCAACAGTTATAGCACAAGTTCATTGAGGGCAGGGAGATTTCTAAGTGGATTTACAAAGAAATACAGCAGAAAGAAACAGCAACAACAAAAGCAACTCCAAACAAAAGCAAAAACAATAATAATATCAATGATTTTCAAACTCAAGATGTATTTTATTAACATCTATCAACTAATTACAGTCAAACACTCGCAAATACTTGGCATGTCTAACTGCGAGTAATACAACAATTCTAGTTCAAAGAAAAAGACGACAACAAAAGCAATTACAACAAACAACAACAGCAACAAAATAATAATAATAAATTTTTTTTATAATAATAATTTTTTAAACACTAGCTATTTATTTCGTATATATGAGTATACATATGCTATTTCCATTTTCAATGACGTACAATTCC
>JAAAKL020016836.1:0-10861 GCA_010016065.2 Carybdea cf. marsupialis auct. non (Linnaeus, 1758) | reverse complement strand
ACAAAGATCGCAGTTGTTGTCAAAATCTGTCCCCCAGGAAGAAAAAGCACATGGTCGTGACGTCATTCTGCAAGGGGGTCTATATGCATTGCTGGGGATACATTTAATAGATAATAGAGGAATAGAAAAATAGAAGAAAAATAGTCAAATAGCAAATATCTTAGATATTTAAAGAAAAGGTAAGACTACTGATTAACTAACTAAGTCAAAAATGTAAAAAATGATAGATAAATAAACGTACCCTGAAAATCTGGCAAGAGCATGAAAACAACAAGATACAGGCTTACCAATTTGCTATCTCTTCATCCTCGTTACTTCCATCAGTAAGGGGTCCTTTGTTAAAATTTTTTACCCCTTCATACTCGTCATTAGAGCCAAAATCCAGATCCTTTCAATTTAGACAAATCTGATGCACCATCTCGATTCAGGATATATGAAAACAACTCATCAGGACTGTATAGTTGCGTCCGTTCTTGTAATCAAAATTCCTTAACATCGTGAGAATCTGCTCCTTTACACATAACTTCCCGTCATTGTGGCACGTTGTGAGGTTGGGTTTGGTAAGGAGGATTTTTTCGTTCACTTTTTCAAGAATTTAGAAAAGGTTTTTTTTTACTTTATTTCAACTTCACGCAGTCAATATTAATGGTTCATTGATGCTAAAAGTAACATGCCGCTACCTTACACACTCTGAAAACTTCCACAGCAAGTTTAATACGGAGCAAAGCTGACGTTCTGCCGCACTGCTTTAGCAAGCTATTGATACTGGTCTTTGTTGCTGATCTTATTGAAATGTTATTCAGGGGAAGCCTGCACAAATCATTAACCTACTTCTGTTGTTTACTTCACACAGGAATTGGAGACACAACACGTAGTATGACGACATTTTCACTGCAAGGCCTTGTTTATAATGGTTTTCTCTCAGATCTTTTTAGAAGATCGACATATTGGGAAGCAATTGATTAGCACATCAGCAACAATGGGAGTTTTACAGCCAACGTCTCCGAAAACAAGGTGACGAGAATTTAAGATGCCAGAGAAAATGTAAAAATATATCACTGCCAAAATTTGAACCTCGGAGCAACGCTATGGCGGCATATTTCTCTGCCAGCTGAGCTATTAGAAAAATCATGATGATATGGTTCCTTTTTCTTTAGTCTCTGCATTAGCTTCCGATTCTCAACTTGTGATCAGTAGTACCCTGTTCTATGCAATCTTGGAGACCAGCCTCCCTGAGCCATGAGACTGAACAGCCATCCGCTCATCAGTATCTCAAGAGCCTGTTGTAAGCTACAAGGTATTCTGAAGAAGATGGTATTTGAAACGAGTGTGGTTTCTACAGGAAACAAGTTATTGAAGAGAAACGTATCTTTTACTCTCTTCCTATATCTGAATTGTTCTCCATTAAACAGAAACCGGCACTGTTTTCAGCTTAGTTAAAAGTTGCGTTAGCAAAAAATATCAGAATAACGGAAGCCAACGCCCTCGAAAAGCAGGCAGAAGAGATACAAATAAAAGAAATCACCATGGACATACATAAGAGATAGTAATTGGTTCTTGTGTCATACCTGGTAAATCTCTGGTACCGTAACATAAATATAGCAATACCAGTAATATCATGGAATCTCCAATCTTCTTTGCGATTGCATGCTTATTTGTATCGTATTGGATAAACAATTATCCGATCATCAAGGCCACTGCAATATTTATGTAGCACACTCTCTTTCGCCAGTACTTTCACAAGAGGTCCAAAGTTTACTGGCTCGCGCTCGCGCCATTGTAATGGTATGCTTAATGGATTTAAGGCATTTGTGGTTGCCAGCCATATGAGAAGTAAATAAATTAGAATATACCAAACACGTATGGCCATGGCAAACTTAAAGAGACAATGGAGCAGTCAAGCTATCATATTGAGGAATCCGAGGCTGTTAATCAGCCCTTCTTTACACTTTTATATAGTAATAGCAGTATAACTTACTTCACAACGAAATGCCTAAGATGACCAATTCTCATTCTTTTGTAGGCCTCCAAGCTTACATCATCAAAAACGACAGTGATCTTTCAATGGTGAACTATACTGGAGCACAGCATAGCAGTAATGTAGTAATTCGAAACGGAATCTTTCCATCACCAAAATACATTTCCTTGTTAAAATGTTGCTAGCGGAGTGATCAAATTAAAGGGTGATGAGATCATGTAACCTAATAATCCTTGCAAGTTGACTGTGCGGTGGAAGAGACAGAAGATAGCTTTAATGAAGGAGGTCAATATTTGTTATAATCCACTTCTGTAGTGGCGCTCATGCACTAAAAGAGGGGTCTGGAACCCTTTATGTGCGGGACTTTTGACATTTCTACCCCTGCTAAATAAGTCCTCCCAGCTTACAACTAATAATTTGAACATATTGTTGTAATTCAGGAAAAGAAACAAAAACAAAGATTAAATGTGTATTCATTTGGGTACAGTCCCCTTAATATCACAAAAATTTAACATTGCATCATTCTTTTAAAAGAGAACCCATCAGAAAGTTTTCGTAGTATCTATTAGAATTGTAGTTTTTAAAGAAATATTTTCTCCACGACAACGTATTATCTACTGAAAACTATAACAGCATCAACTTAGCATCAATATCGAGATAAGATAAAGTGATCGTTATTAAATCCAAGGGGAAATAATAAGTAAAACTATTGAATGTAGGTGCAGGCTGCATAGTCAAAGACATGCATTTATAAATATATTTGAGTTGGGAAGGTTGAACTGAGAAGAAAATCAAACCCAAATCAGTTGTTTCAAGCTTAAGGTCTTGCTATTGTGACGATACGTAAAGATATGTCAGTTGCACAGTAGGAAACAGTAAAATGGAATCTATCGATTGTAATGCTAGACATGTGAAAGGCCCTTTTATAAACCAAAGCTTTAATATAAAAAATTTATATCTCCCACAATCAATTGAACTATATTGTTCCGAATGTTAATCAGTTCAGATGTAGTTAGGCGTAGTGGAAAGACACTCATGTTGCTGCCCCTCACTTTTTTACTTGAACACCTTTTACATCCAGTAATTTATGTCTCGTAAAATTGTAAGCGCCTCACTGGCTGTTTTAGGATCTCATCCAAGCAATGTACGGGTCTTGTTTTTAGTAGGGCTTCTATAAATATAAGAAACATTAAATTTCATCTTGGCACTTTCTGAGCTGACTATAAAGCAGATTTTTCGAAAACATCCCGGAGGCACACTAGAAGAATACTAAGAAAGAAACATTACTGTTATCAGCAAAGGATATCAATCATCATTATTGTGACCTCAAGGATCAAATTCAGACGGTCGACTTGTACGAATACTAAAGGGATTATTCGAAGACAATGAAAGGAGTTCTTTCCAATCTCACACGGGGAGTAAGTTTTGACTAAGTAACGAATGACCTGTCAGGAACAAATCCATGTCTATCAAACAATACGTTATCAACTGAAAGCTCGATGCCTTATTTATGACAGAAACAAGGAGCTTTTGATGAATACTTGTCAAGAGATGTTACTCAAACCTACTATATTTTTAACATTCCGACAGAGAATCCACAGGAGGCGGACCTCGAGCTTTGCATAGAAAGGGCTATGCTTATTTACCCAACTGTATTTACAAGGTAGCCAATCAGAATTCTGACTACCAGATTGGTTTTGTTTTGACCAATCAGTGTCCGTGGAGCTGAATGTTTTACCGAAAAGGCCCAATGAGATCGATTAACCGAGTCTTAATATGAAACTGACTCTGACCTTGGTATTCCTTCCAAAAATCACTTAGCTTGCTGCAGTGCTCGAAGAGCAAGTAAAAAATCTCTTGTCGCCTTGTTCCTAAAGATTTGCTTGGACCTCATGCTTCCTTTCATCACCAAAAGTGTCAACTGGTCTCTAGCAAAATCTGCAATTCCTGCAGGTCTTAAAACTGCTTTGTTTTATCCTCGTCTAAAATAGCCTTTTCTGGATTATGGCCAGCTCAGCAATTTTAGACCTATGTCCGATTTAAAACAATTTAATTGATATTTAGCAATGAGTGAACAAAGTACACCGTAGTACTGAAAGCGCTGTCTTGCAAGTACGTAGCGATATCCTCCTTGCAGTGGAGAACAATAAGTCGGTGATTCTTGTCTTACTCCACTTATCTGCTGCTTTTTACACCATCGACCATACAGTATCGCTACGTAGGATTTCTACCACATTTGGCTCCCGACATGAACCTGGCTTGAATCACTGCTATCAGACAGGAGACAGTATGTCTATGTTTATGCCAGTGTTTCTACTATCTGTAACAACCCTTTCGGAACCCATATCATTTTTACTTTATTCTACGTCATGACTTACATGAGAGCCATCCTTTGATTTTGCTGCCCTTCTGCCTCAAATATGCACATTTGGACTTAACTTCGTGTATACATTTGACGTTAATTTTAAATTTGAAACGAGTCCTATTGACATTAAGATGCATATAAAAATCACAACCCAACCATTAGACACAGTTCAAAAAGCACCACCGATTTGTGAATCATCGAAAAAGAGTTAGGTATAGGGGTCAGTCAACTTTTCTTGGTTTTCAAAGAGAGAGGGGGACCATTTTACACTAACATTCACAAGAAAATTATTTTGTGTTATGTAAACAAGAAAAGACCCCTTAGTAACTACAACGTTTACATTGTTGTGGATTGACGTACACGATGGTGTACCTTATGATGCTCTTGTTTGCAGGTTACTTTGTATTGTTTGACAAAATGCTTCCTTATCATATACATTTAGGTTCATTCTAGTCTCTTTATAACTAAAAACCCTAAGATTAATTTTCCTTTCTGAAAGAACTCCATTTTGAATTAATGTTATTGGATGCTATACATTTTGAAACTATTTTTTTTCTTTACTTATGTTAAATGCATGTCAGTAAGTGGGGAAAGTAAAGTGTAATTTCTTGTAACATCCACATTCCGTTGTTTAACATTTAACAGAATGTAAAGGTAAGCAGGATGAACTTTTTAACGAGAGAATGTTACTCTATTGCTCTTTCTTAGTAAGGCAAGCTGCATTTATGCATAGTGCACAACTGAAACAGACGTGATCATAAGCTTTTCGTTTCCTTGTCAAGTTTTCGGATTATTGAAGACATATTATTAGAATAAAATCTGAAGTAAATCAGTGGAAACTTACATTTTATTATCCCCTTTAACTCTCTATCTAACATATGCAAACTCCAAAGTGATATACAGAAGGCCTTCATTACTATGTTGAATATACTAATGGCAGTAAAAAAAACAAGGACGCCTTTAAGGATCACTAGCCCCTTGTAGAACCTTTACCTATAACTAAAAATTGTGTGGCCATACTAGAGGTTTCAAGACAAATTCTTAGCAATACGTCAGTCAGAAAGCAACGTGTACAACTTTACTATTATAAATTCTAACAGCTAATAGTTATAAGCAAAGTTATATTTTCCAGGATATAGGGGGTGAAAATACTAACTGTGCACCGAGTATTCCTGATTTAGCTCAATTGTGAAAGTTTGTACCATTTTCCAAGGTTCAGGTATTACAACTTTTCACAACATCACTCCTTCTCTTAAATAGTATTTCATTCAGCGGCGGCGCTAGGAGTCTCAAGGTGGAGGGGTAAGAGCAGTTCCAGATCCACGCCTTCTGCTCTGAAGGAGACACCCTTGGTTCAAAGATACCTTCTTTAGAAAGGTTAAAGAAAAGAAAAATAAAATTATTCATTAGCATGTAAAATATGTATTGTTTATCTTGTACAAAATATAGGTTGCTTATTTACTTTATGTACTGTGGACAGCAATTAAACGCACATAAATCTATTTAAATAAAGGAAAGGTATCTCCAAATCTGTTCATGCAGCACTGAAGATATTCTCACGATAAACCAGGCTTGCTTTTAACAGTTAATCATATATTATCTCTCTGTCAAGTCAACTCTAGCGATTCTGCTTTTCATTTTTACAACAATAACCTAATTCAAACCATTCGACATCTGTCTCGTTGTAAAGTTGTTTACGAAATGTCACACTCTTTACAAATAGATTGCGCTCGAATGGAGATGAGATCGGCAACTACAATCTTAAAATGATATTCCAAAGTGTATGGTCCTTGAAAAGGTGGTCTGTAGGATCATCATGTTCAAACGAGAAGATTTCTTGGCTTGAAGGCAAATTTTTCTTGTAATAAAGAAAGCTCTACCGAGTCAGAGATATCACACTCACTACTAATAATGAGGAACTGCTCCAGTCGTTCTTCTCCCATTTTTTTCACAAACATGTGTTGATCAATGTTACTTCGCTGTGCGATCGCTCACATGATGCAATTGTAACAGGAATACAGGCTGCCAACGTTAGAGCTCTGTGCAGACTTGGATGAAGATGCTATAGGTCGCTTTTCTTAAGCTTTTGGAAAATCAAAGTAAGAAATGGAATTTTGTATCTTTTTGTTTTCCTTTCAGCCATTTCTCTCAAGACTGATTCGAAAAAGCCTAACTGTTCAAATAAAGAATGTTCCAAACAATGGATTTCCTCTGAAATGCCATACTTATTAGTGTATTCCGTCAGCTTCTCTCGACTGTCATTATTCCATTCACATGAATTGAATACCGAGAGCTGAATCATTACCTTACACGATTGAAAAGAAAATCGGTTCTGTAACTCCTTTAATGAGAGGTCTAAAAATGGGCAATAGAATTCGTATATCAATTTCGGTGGTGTCGTTTGCTCGAAATGTTTGTAGCAAAACTATGACTGAAAGCTGCATCAATCAAAGTTTTGTCCGTCGGATAGTCCAACAGAAAAAGCGCGCTTCCTTGTTCTTTGGGGAACAAGGTCTTCAGGAATTCAGCAACTGATGGCCTTTGCCTTTGTGTTTGCTTTTTGGACGAATTCTTGAAGTTCATTCACTTCGAAATGATTTACCTTGACTGGTAAGTGCTTATGTTGCTTCGAATGCCGTGACCATATCCGTTTCTTCTATAAATATTCCGAGGCATATCTAGTGAGCAAGAAACAGTCTTTCAAGATGGCCAGCTTTAACACAAACTTGAATGAATTTCTTCTCTTTAGCAAATCCGAATTTGCACTGTCGTCACCTTTTAACTTTGAGACTGCGGCCATTATTTCTTCTAATGCATCATGAGTTCCTGAGAGATTTTGCTACTCTTGCAGTCCAAAATGTGTCTAACACCGACATCTTCCACCGGTTGAAATGTTACTGAAACGTGATGGTAACTAGCGAGAAACTTTATTTCTTCCAGGAACTTGCCTTGATATTGAGAGGACGCTGACTCGCTTTGCCTACAGTACGCTTCCATTTGCGAAGTAAGGTGGTGTGCTACATAAAAAATGACTTCAACTATTTGTTTGTTGGCTTCCTTTTCAAGGTCTCTCCTTTGATCCTCGAACAGCCTCCGCTTCTAATAATTGAACACTGATCGGAGTTTTGGACTCTCGGAATACTGCTTTCCCTCTACTCAACTGACGCATCTTTGAGCTCTAATTTTTTTCAAATCTTCTCAACTTTTTTTGTGGCGTTCCTTCAGTTTCTAAACCCCCCTTTCACAAGACATCTTCAGCACAGCCAACTGCGGAAAGACGTAACCCAGCAATAATATACTATTATAAGGGAGAGTATATTAGGTCTACATAAAGATTGATAAAACGTACTTAACAGCGTCTATTTGCAAGAGTCTGACAATTTTCGTTAATTGTAATAGCGAGGGTCGCAAAAAATTGGTTATTTTTATCTATTTTGACCATGATACGTTGCATATCAAATATGTCAAATATGTACACAGTATAATAAGACACCAAATCTCCATAAATGGAAGTGAGTCATTATCGGTCACGTTATTATAACACTGGTGTGTTTTGCAATGACTTACCAGGAGACTTACATAATACCTATCAAATCTTTTGTCAAAAACAAACTAGTAGTTATCCTAGAAATAGGTGATCTTGTGGTGATCTCTCCTGCAAAGGTCAGGCAGAAGCTTTCAAACCTAATATTTCCCTCCACACCGATCCTGTTTACCATCAAGATTGGTGAATGCCATTTCAAGTACAATACAAAATTCGAGATAAGATATATTCTACGCAAACCTGACCACGACAACGTAGTTCTGTCGCTGATAGTCAGATTCCCCTAGCACTAGGGGCTCGACTGATGGAAGCTTAGAGGCAACTTCCTATCTTCTCCTATCACTTCTAGTTGTTAAGACTCTTGATTTTAATCACAGTGAGGCAAACTCTATTGAAATCACCATTAAAATCTCTTGGCCCCCTACTTTTGAAAATTAGATGCTGGAGACGGCATGAAGTAGGTAGACTACAGCTTTGATCCTCTGGTGCCTTCCCGGTGTCATATAGTGTCGGAAGTGATTAATCTTAGATAAATTGCCACTTGTTCCACAACTCTATGAATATGACCTCGATAAACAGATCATTTCCGTCCTTTCAAAATTTTTCTGCTTTGGAATGTTTAATGCGCCCGTTCACATACTTTTGTGATACTTAAGCCCTTTTGCTTCCTGAGATTTTGGTTTAGAAAGTTTTATTTTGCAATGTTTTCTCATTAAAAGAAATAACAAACACACACAAGCACAGCAACAAAAGAGAACGTGTTCCGCTCCGCTGGAGGTTTGAATATACAGAAAATCTTAGAAAAATAATTTTTTACATAAAGAACAAGGAATAATTTTGGTAAACGTCTAAAAAGAAGTACTCCCAACCTATGGATGCGGTGCTTATACTGTAATGAGCGCCTCTCTAATTTCTTGGCAGCTCTTGAGGAACTCGCTGGCAGCGCTTACAGATCGTTCACAATGATGACAATAAAGTTTACTGTCGCTCATAGATCTCAGAGCTCTGTCACACACACAACACATAAATTACGATACACGGAACATTTATACTGAAATACTACAGCCAATCAAATTACATATAATACAGGAAGTGGAGCGTGATTGATTAGTAAAGGATCTGGATGGTGCTAGTAGATTCGTGTTAGTTTACTATTGGTTAATGGTTATGCTATGTGTCATTTCCATTACAATACGCATTCAAAGCGAGAGAACAGAAATGACCCGCTTGGCAGTAATGGCTTTATTCTAAAGGTGTGAAAACCTGATCCGAAGCTGACCCGACCCCATAACTGATTTCCTTCGGTTCGGTTTGTAATGATCGTTGGTTCAGTTTTTGACTTGTGATTATAGTTGTAGGTTAGGATCAGCTTGGTTTGCTGACCGATTCGGATATGACTTGCTTTGTGAAAAGTGCATGGAATAGGGTTGAGGTCAAAAAGGTCTATACGACCTAATAGACACATTGAGGTAAGTCTTAAAATATTCAAGAATCCATGATATTATGCTTTCTTCCTAATTTCAAAAATGTAGTGCCGATGCTAGGATCGGTGAAGCAGGTACAGAAGGCTGGGTTTCTTCCGCACCACGATTCCTCCTTTTCTGTCAATGTATCTGTTATAAGTAAGTGAAGACCCACAAAATGTTATCTTGGAATACTTGGAAGAGCTGCAGACAGTATAAATATTCATAAATTATGGACAATTATAATATTGCACCATATAAAAGCCAGCTCCGGCGAGCCCTGCATGCCAAAGACAACACCTATGTTCCATTTTCCTTTTCACAATCTCCCTGCAAATGCTGATTTACTTCATTTCTTTTGTGATGGATTACAAGATAATTCGAGTTTATTATCAACAGCTCTACACAGATAAAAAGATAAAACTCGGTTACGAAAAACTTAAAAAATAAAAGAAGTATATCTAAAGATTACTTGCCACTTGCACCAAATAGACGACAGTGAAAACAAAACGCAGCATCTTTTTCTAATGAGTATCAATCCATTCAATCCAGTCGTACTTTGAGTAGGCCTACCAGTTTTCCTGAAATCTGTAATCACTACTACCATATTTGAATTGTGAGAAGTTGACAACTGGCCTAATTGGTCCTAGACGGAGGACATTATTGATATTTACAACATTTTCATTGCAAGAATCTCGAGCCTACCTCTACACTAAAAGTTTTATGCCGTATTTCGATAAAACAAAGTTACCTTATGTTAATAAAAGTGGGGGTATCTACCCCATACCCCCTCCACCACCGCTGCCCCCATCATTTGGCTTTGAAGCGCTTAGTATGTTATATGATAGGACTGCACTTGTGATAATGGCATGTTTGCCATCAGTGTAATTTCTTCAGGGTTCAGTTATTATCCAGCACTGCCTAACTATACACCAATTCGACGTAAGGACCGCGCACTGAAATAGGGGCCTGGATACGATGTTTGGGGTGAAACAATTTGCTCTGCGAAGTTAACAACAAAACAGAAGTTTTCCTCCATTGCTCTCCTCGTTAGTCAGTGTGTCAGATATGGATTATAATAAACTTTGCGGAATGAAAGTCGAGGAATTAAAGAGTTTTCTTCGTAGCCGAGGTTTAAGGTCCAATGGACGAAAGGAAGAGTTAATTGCAAGGGCGTTCGTTGCCTACGAAAACAACATTCCCATAGTAAAGACAGTCGAAGAGGCACAAAGGGAAATTCTAACTGAGTATCAGCTGAAATTAGTCGTCGAGGATACTACGATTCCAGATCCTTACATGTTAGAAAGTGGATGGTTGAGTGAGGATGATACACTTTCATTTTGGCCAAATATTGAGTACCCAGAGATCTTTAACTTCCTATCTTTCAACCCAAGTGAACTAGCAAGTGCCGATCTCAACGATTACAAGACATCAAAGGCTTACAGTTATTATTCACGAGGATGGTTAAAACCATTGATGTTCCAGAATATTTCTGATGGCAAGTACTGTTT
>JAAAKL020016835.1:0-10863 GCA_010016065.2 Carybdea cf. marsupialis auct. non (Linnaeus, 1758) | reverse complement strand
TGAGCCAAAGTGCTTGTCTAAAAATTGAATGGATTATAGTAGATGTTTGTTCGTAGTGTTTCCTATGATAAAGGCATAAATCAAATTAAGAGCAACAAGAACTAATAAGTTGACTGTGTGCCAATAATCGATGTGTGGCAGTAGCCAAGTGGTTTGAAAAAAATCACCTGCCAATTGGCTAGGAGTTAGTGAGCTACAATAAAGTACTGTAGATCGTCACTTGACCTTCAAGGGGTCACTTCTTGAATGCGTAGGTACAGTAGAAAATCCACTGTTGAATGATTTCGAATTATGCATACTTTAATGCACAGTCAGTCGGTCAGTTGACTCGTAAACGAGCTGCTGTGGCCTTTATGGTTAACCTCCACACTTCGCGGTCTTCTGCAATCCTGCCTGCTTCTCCGATGTTCCTCCCCGTTCACTGTTCAATATCCCTGTACCAATTTCTCGGTGGTCTTCCTCTAGCTCGTCTTCCTTCCATCTTCCCTTGTATGATGGTCTTTTCAAGGCTATCATGTTGAGACACATGTCCGAAATGCTGCATCTTCCTGGTAATCATCTGTCGTTTCAGCATCATAACAATATTGATTTTTTGGAGAACCCACTCATTCGTTTGTCGCTCAGTCCAAGAAACTCGCAGTAGTCGCCTAACATGCCTATGCCCACATCTCAAAGGCATCAATCTTCTCTTCCACTTTCTTTGAAAAGGTCCATGATTCACATCCATACGAGGCCACTGCAAAGGCTGTAGATCGAAGAAGTCGCAACTTGAGGTCCTTTTTAATGACGCTGCTCTTCCAAATCGTTTCCATCTTCTGCACAGTTGTTCCTGCGATTGTCAGTCTTCTACTCTATTCCTGTATGTCATTCAATTCAGTGTTGATCATAGATCCCAAGTATACAAATTCTTTTACTTCTTCCAGTTGTAGTCCTTCAAGATAGAATGCTGAGGAATCACTCCTGTTTTTGTCAAGCACCATGAGTTTTGGTTTTTTTTGACATTCCAAAGAAGTCCTTTAGGGAACACAATATAACCCTGTGTGTCTTCCCTTTTGATGCAAAAGTAAGCTGACATGCCATTGTTAGCTCTAACTGTTGCTTCTTGATGTTGGCAAAGCCGTGCTAGGAGTTCAAATACATGTGCTAGGAAGCCCATCTTATGTAATTTAGTCCAGAGAAGTTTATGGTTCACAAAGTCAAATACCTTGGCTTAATCAATAGAGCACAAGTACAAAGGTACCTGATCTTCACTGCACTTCTGCATGATAATTTTGATGTTAGTTATTTGTCCTTTGGTACCTTTATTATTTTACAAATCCAGCTTGCTCATCGCTTAATTTCTTGTTGGTAGTTCTTTTGAAATCTGGATGCAATGACTTTAAGCAGTATCTTGCTTGCATGAACAATCACATTGATGGTTGGCTGGTTCGCACAGTCTTTTTTATTTCCTCTCTTTGGAATAGGATTGAAAACTCCTCTGCACCACTCCCTTGGCCAATCCTTGTTGTTTCAGATTTTGGTGCACATGCACAGCTTTCATAACAGAGTGACTGAAGTGTCCACAGAGGCTTTCCGGATTTTAATTGGAATATCGTCAATGCCGGGAGATTTCTCATTGGGCAGGTGTTTGAGGGCCATTATGAAACACTGGCCTACTTGCTCAAAATACTTCGAGTACGATCTCTAAACGTAGTAATAATAATTGATCCTAGATATTACCTTACAATTATTATGATTTTAAGCTCAATGATGAGTAAAAACATTTCTTTCTTATGCAAAAAGGGCATGGGAATTGTCGTTATCCCCAAAAGAAATTGATGAGTTTATGAGTCTTTAGAATTGGATCCCAAGCCATGATGTTTCTGATACAAACCACAATAGAGCATTTAAGGCATGAGTTGTTAACTAACAAGATAGATGCATTTAGCTTATGGGGGTTGGCTGAGATTCTTTACTACTTTAGCTTTGGATGAAAAGGTCTAAGTGGAACAGTATTCGATTTGGCAAGCTTTGAAGTATGAATTTGTACAGCAACATCTGGCTGTGGCAGACAAGTCGATAGATAGCCTATCCTTTGTCTCAATTTTTTTTCTAGCGAAGAATACCTGTTAAGTTATATCTGTAGGTGATATCTTAGGCATCATAGGAGGCATTTATATATCCAGGGAAGATCACCAAAGAACCACGTCATGCACAAGTAAAAGTGGCAATTCAAAGATATCATTAAGGCAAACGTAGCATTGTATTCTGCTTCCTGGAGGCCATAGATAGTCCGATGATTTAAAAATAAAAGTAAACATCTTGCCTTTGATAGTATTTATGTTAAAAGAGATGTCGGATGAAGAAGATGCTGAGCGATTGCTTTTTACACGTAGAAGATCAAGTTTGTTTCGGATTGTCATATCTTGCAGAACTGTTTAACTGAGTAGGACCATATCTGAATGGCTAAAGGATAGTACGGAAGAGAATATGGACAAGGTAGAAAAACTGGGAGAAATTCTTTGTACTTTAGTGCGCTTCCATGCACTTGACAGCAAGAACCCTATCTACAAAATCTATCAAAACGTAGTGCAGAAAATGAGAATTTTGACTATATCAAAACAAGGAACAAGAAAACAATAGAGAAAATAGCAAAGAAGCCACATGAAAGGCTCAAACTGCCTTTGCTGTTGAAGTGTTTTGGCATGAGTTAGGTGAACAACGTTTATCTAAAAGTGTCTGACAATGTAACATTAGTCGCAATTGCCACTTGTAAACAAACAATCGGAAATATAAGACGTTTTAACAATCACCTACGAGTTTCAATGGGTGACAAACGATTGAAGAGTCCTATCCAGATAAGAATTGTGAGAAGAAATTTGTAGAGAACTGAGTTTCGTTCGTAAGTTTAGGACTGCAGATTTAGCTTACCTAAAGTAAAACAAATTTCTCAATACTCTGGCTAACTACCACCTTTTGGCATAGATATAGGAAGGTAGGTCGTGAGTTTGCTGAGGTTGAGATTAAAACTGAAATGGAGAACTGTTTTGCTTTGAGAGTTTCTTGACGGGCTAATGATTTTAAGGGTATCATAGTAGGGAGGGGACTGGAAAGTACTCCTTGCTGGCCTTTAATTGAATGTTGAAAATCTATCCTACAACCCTCCTGCCCGGAATGATATGTTGGACATTGAAATAATGAGGGATGAGTCACAAATTTCATGTGTATTTTGCACATTTTGTATGAATTATTCTTTAACTTTTACGTATTGAAATGTACCTGTTGTTAAACACTTGTTCAACTGGGCTTTTTAAGTTACTTCAAAAAACAGTATTCTGATAGTTTTGTTAACATTTGAAAACTTATGAAACGTATTATGTCGTTGCGACAACCTCTGCTGTCAAACGTTTGTTATAAACAGCAAATATTTGTGTAAGGGATTGTATGTAAATGTAGCGAATATTTTTGTTTTAAAAAGAAACACTCATTAATCATTCAGAGGTAAAAAATTGAGATGGCACGTATTTGACACAAACAGGGATGGTGTCGAAGCAGGGCAGGCAATCACAACCTTATCAGCAGAGTAAGGTCCACGTCTCCCCCTACATTTCTATGCTACTCTTCTAGACTAGATGATCTATCTTTGAAAGTGGAGATACAGGTTTGGCAAAGAATTTTGTTGATTTATCAAGAGAAGCTTAGGAGAGAAGTTTGAAGCTGTAGCCAATCCATATTCTTCCAATATGACGTAATCGCATTTGAGAAGATTTTTAAGTTGACAAGTTATTACCAACCTTGATAATTTACTAGAAAACCTAAAAGGCAGAAGCTCCAGACGAAATAACACAAATGATCGCAAAAGCTAAATTTATTGTTCCTATTGATGGTAAACGTCCTTGAAATTGCTCTACATCCTTTTCATATTATCCACGTATTGTATAGCATTATAAAACTCAGGCTCACATAACGTAAATAATTAAACCTAAAAAGACGTAATTATTGTAATAATAATGGAGATATGGTTTTGTATACATTGGGTTTTTGCTTTGTTGTTTTGACACCATACTGTTCAAAATATTAAGCAAAAACGTGATGATTCACAAAATGATATCCAATACACAAACATAAATTATGTGGGACTTTTTATGTTTTGCTATTAAATATTCTCATAATAGTGATCTTTAAGGAAATTATAAAACACAAAAAGGAAGCTGGTAAACAATATACATAGTTACAAAGACGGGAAATCTTATTGCAGATTACAGATGTAGCAAAAAAATATTTGACTTAAAATTAGAAATATTAGCACTGTATTTTACGTCAAGTAGCAAAACAGTCCAGTCGTGGATGGTTTAGTAGAATACTCTTTGCTCCAGTTTATTCTTGCAACTAATAATCGGACGTCTTGTGAATTTATAGTATTTAATTAAGCGTAACTAACTTGAGATAATAAATGTATTGATCATGTTTACACTTAAAAACGTAGAAGAACGGACAACAAAGTGTATACTAAAGTGCAGATACTCCCATTAAGTGTTTAAAGAGCATCAGTGGCAGGAGATTGCACAGTTTGGTCGAATATGCGATTAGTAGCTGTGTTTTACAGGATTTGTGGTTTTGTATGTAGCTGGAGCTCTTCTGTTCACCTCATAGTACATTTCCGTAATGACAAAGAGTAAAGACTCAGCAAGTACTATAGAAGTCTAGCAAATCGGGGTTTGATCCTCGGTATAATACCAAATCACTTATGGACTGTTGTGGAGCAAAGACTTTTCACTAATAGTTTGATTCATTGTGAAAAAAAAATCCCTGCTACCACTAATAAATAATAGGGAAAATATAACCATTAAGCTCACCGCAGTAATACCCAATGCACGGAGTAAATTATTCCTTCAACAGTCGATACCGGTGCTAGAAATAAAATGACAATCGAAACCGTGGCACCCTTTTAATAACATGCATTGATTGACTATTTTGATTTCTATTCCATGGTTTGCACTTTGCAGCCCAGATACCATAGTTTCGATTGGCAAATGTATGTCATATTCTTTTCAATCGCCATGGAGACATTAAATTTGATGTATACTACTATTTACCTACTTGGTTCATTTTGCTACACGTTTAGCGAGAGAAATTAGTTCTTTAACGAAATTTCCAAGTTTTGCACCACCTCTTAACATTTCATAATCGTATCTCCAATTCTAATCATTTTATTCAAACCTTCTTAATTGTTCACGTTACAACATTTAAGATGCTGAAAAACCTAATTTGAACTTTCAAAAGTCCTGCAAATAATTCTTAATATTTTTTGGTAATAGATTTTCATTTAGCAAAGATTTCTGCAAGACCACTTAAAATCACCAGCAGTAATCGGCTAAAACTTACCCAAATGAATATAATTATACATATATATATATAGCAAGCGGTAAAAATAGATTTAAGAATACCGTTGCGACAGTGCTCAATACATTTCTGCAGAGTTCAATCATTCAAATCAAGGACTTGCAAAGGTTTACCTCAGTTACTCCGAGTTTCACGTCCCACGACGATTCTCAAACTGGTCCAATAACTGTAACCAGTTTGAGAATCGTCGTGGGACGTGAAACTTGGAGTAACTGAGGTAAACTTTTGCAAGTCCTTTGATTTTTATATATATATATATACATCTATGATAGGACAGTACTGCAGTATGCAGTTGAAATATAATGAAGAAAACAATATGCAGTTCTAGGAGTTACTATGCTATAAGAAGCTACTTAATGGCATGTGCGAGATTTTCTTGTATTTGTGTCCGCCAATTCCCAAGTAAAATTAGTTTTTGGAACATCTGGTGTAAATGCCTAAGGGACTAGCAAAGGGTTTTCATTCTATATTCTGTTAGCTGATCAAAAAAAGGGTTGTTTGTTTTATAGTGTCATAACTCCTTTCAAATGTGCGACCTACGTAGACCCTCTGAGGGAGACACGACAATCCTTTAGAAATTAAACTGTTCTGTTTGATGGGTATAATTTTCTTTTAGTCCTAGTAAAGAATCACTTCTGAGGGGCAAAACAACACATGCTTGCACTGTTGTTGCTCTGCTGTAGGAGTATATGCAATACAAGAACATTTTATTTAACATATTCAAGACTAAATAGGTTATTTAAAAAAGTGCTGACTCCTTCATCTCTTCTTCTGATTAAAATACCAAATTACAACTTTTTAAATAAGTCGCAACTCTAACTTCGATCGTTTCACCCCCTTTAAATCATTTGCAGATAATGATTATAAAACAAGGCCATAGAGCTGCAAGTACATTAAAGGAGAACAATGTAAGTGTTTTCCTATTGGAATTGTGTCAGATTATTCCATATTATAACCAGAATGTTTGGATTAAAGGAGTAAGTTTGAGAACTTTTCTTCAATTCCTGGCGTCTCAAGGAAAAATTTGGACTCGAATCAATTAACCACCTATTAACCTTTCCGTAACCTTTTCACAATCTAGAGTACAGATCTGGATTGTATTTTGTAAATTGACATTTTCTGTGACAAGTCTAAGGTATCAAGAAGTCGAATTTGTACCCACGTTATCAAATGGTAAAGTAACCATCCAAAATAAGAATGATATCTTAACCTGAGTTCTCTATTTGTTCATGGGTATATTAGAAAACAATGGTAATCTCCAGATTTATGTACAAAAATAAGCTTTAATAAGCTATGTCACAGAAATCCAAGCAATGAAATTAAATTTACAAATTCTGTTACCTTGATCGTCTGCTAAGTTAACCGCATCAAAGTGTTCTAAGATGATTGATACGAAATGCACTATAAGTATACGTCGATCATGTCTTGCCGCAGCTTAAAGTTTCCGAGGATTATTTTGAGTTAAGATAGTCAAACTACAGCATGTTATGCTAACTAATTAAAGTTACCGTCGGTTTGTTTAATGAATTCGTTTTTCGGTGAAACAATTTTAATTGAGCAGGAAAATGAATCTATTAAAATCATCACATTGTTCAACTAGAGTACTGGCTAATGGAATTGGAGGCCAAAATATGATTTTGCAGCGAACTCGCACTGAGAAGTGATGGTTGCTGATGTAAACAATCTCCATGTCTGGGAAAATTGACTAGGTGGATCTTTTGCGTAGACACAGAGGAGACAATTAGTAACTCGTAATAAGGATTGTAAACAAGAATGCGGTATAATTGATGCTGTAAGTAATTATTTGTGTACAAAAATACCGTGGTGATCTGCTGTGTTAGGGTTAGGGTTAAAATTTTCAGCTTTAAAACTGTCCTGGTAGTTAAATTTTTCAGAAGCATTTATTCAAATATTCGTAAGGATATTTAATTAATGATAATATTCAAAAGCAAAAGTTTATCTGTTATATTTCTGTCTATTGTGAAACTGTTAAAAAAGCTCATTCAGAGGCTGGGGATCTTAAACGTCAGTAAAAATTTTCAGACAGGTAGCAGAAGAACATCTTTAAACGAGTCCTATATGCCAACTATTTGGCACTCTGCTACTAATGCGGTGGGAAAGTGATGACGTCACAAATCAAAAATTTTGGAAATAGTAAGATTTGACTCCAGGTATCTAAAGGCAACCATGGAATAGTCAGTTTTGCGAAGTACCAGACCTATAGTGTACATAGTGTTTAATCTAAAGCCTTTTGAATTTCGAAAATTTGTGGTCCAAACTCTGTTGATATTCCTTGGTTCCTTACGTTAGGAACCAGCATCAAATAAAAAGGTTTTGTTAGAGAGATTTAAATTTTTGAAAGCTGATATCTCGGCGTTGGGGAAGGGTGTCACTCTCACATTTGGCCATTGACACTCTTTCTAATAGGGAAACATGAAAATTGAGCATTTTCTCCGTAATTCAAATATTTTCAAAATCGTGATGTCACACTTTCCCTCATAATGCAATCGCCACGGTATTTCCTTTTACTCAGAAAAGCTAGTAATTTTTTTGAAATTATCACAACGCGTTCATAGCTTATGATACTGAAGAATTGTCGTTCAGTTGAAATGCTTAACTTCTAATTATCAATCGTTGTCGAATAATAACCATCTCGTGTTATTCGTTAAGAATTTACCGCAGGATTTCTTTTTCAAATAGAATTTTGTTTAATTTTTTTTGCGATGCCCCTTTCTACCGTTCGTTACGATTTGTACGAGTTATTAGAGCAACTATATTATTCTCTCTTGACACTAGCACCCGTTGCCATTTTGTCCAGAGATGCATTTTAGTGAATTCAACAGTGCCGTTGCAGACATGAAAAACTCTGTCAAGGTTTGTGAATCAACTTTTAGCTTTTCATATGGTGTTAAGTTGCCGTGAAATGGAAACACTTATGTTAACCACCCGTATAACATGATCCCAACAAGAAGTGGAAAATTCTCTTCGTACTCGAGGCCTTGACTAGATACATAGTATCTTCCTTACATGCAGTTTATATTTTTGCGTGCATGTTTATTGTTACTTACATGTTTTTATGTGTGTTTGCATTCTAACTATTACTCGGGTGTCTGCTTTAAGACTGTGTAGATAAATTATGTAGGCCCTTATGTTCTTACACTTATTTATACGGTATTTATAGAGGACGTATCATTTCAATCGAGCACTTCGACAAAACGATTGCCACGTGTCCTTCTTAGTAATTAAATATGCCAATGGCAGTGACGAAGACGACAGCGATATATTACAAGGAAGACTATATGAGATTAATGTTGAAAGATTAGGGCTTCATTCCCCAAATTTTTTAACGGAGTCTCGTGGGTATTGCTCCTGGATACAGCCATTGCAATTTAAATGAATACCATGTTCCTGCTAAACATGAGCAAGCAAGTATACGCGGAGGTACATACCACAGTAATTTTCGTCATGATTCGCAAGCGCTTTCGTGCGATATCAGACCATGGAAAACGCAGGAACCATAACATAGCTTCAAACCTATTGACGCTTTCTTCAGATACTTTTTGTTAACCGAAATATGAAGGCATTTTGAAAAATTTAAAGGAGGGAGCATAATTATGACTTAAGCAAGGTGTGAATTTGATTGGGAGAGGGGGAGGGACATTGCATTAACTGAAGTATAAGAAAGTATTTTTTTATCAAGGAGAATGTCTTAAATATTTGTATGTAAGCTATTAATGTGACACGGGCTTGCTCATGTGGAAGTATAAGCATGCAGGAGACATGACATATAGGGTCAGTTGCTACTTGAGTACCGTTACAAAATTGCTTGTTGCCAGTACGTCATCTTTATAGCTAATCTTGTTTTCTTTGATTTCTTACATCAGGATCGTGGCAATGCGCAGAGTTCCTGCGCTGGGTTGTTTATTTGTAAGTACCGACTTACTTATGAAATATGGGTTTAGTGTCAGCATGTTATTTAGAACGAAATATTAAGACTATTTATATGAGTTGTTAAAAATATTGCACTCCAAAAATGTTCAAATTTCATAAGAAAGTGTGATATATTTTCCATGGCGACTTTATCAAATTTTGAAGCAGAAAGCTGTCTGTGCATTGTTGCTGGTGTAGGATACACAAGTGTGATGTCACAATTTCATAAATATCAAAAGTCAACAATCTTTTGCAGCCAATCGTTAGTGATATATATATTTTTGATTGATCCAAGCAATCATTCCAAGCAATCATTCCAATGACGTGAACAGACATTAAGATAGCCCATTCAAACATACTCAAGCTTTTAACTAATAAAAGGTCGTTACATTACTGTTGTAGTAAAATATTTTTTTCCGCTTATAGTTTCTATGACTTTAGCACTATGTTAACCTTTCCAGTCTCGCCCTAAGTCTTCATTTGCTTAACTACTGCTGCTGTCGAGCTTTTCTCTGCATACAGCAAAATAGCGGGTAAAGATAAAGCTTGTGGAGATTCTCTCATGAAATTACCCGATGATATTTCGGGTAAGTAGGTGTATGAAACTGACCAGATTTCTCAGAGAGCTAAAGAAAAGAGATTTTTTATACTTATGGACAAAATCTCCGAGTGATAGTGGCAGCTTTCCGTACGCGGCATCGGGCACGAAGCCAGATATATGTGCAAGAGGCAAGGTAACTTAATTCTGCCACCTGTTTACTTGAATTTACTTAAATGCATTAATGTTCTTATTGAATCTGCCAAATAAAATACTCTGCCTCGGGGCTGTTGCTACCTACAATATTTCACTCCGTGTGGTGGGAAAACGCTGCTTCCATCCAGCCAAACTTTCTATACTAAGTCTGGGAGGAGCTTTTTTCCAACATTAAGGGAAAGGAGTCCTTAATCCAGAGAGGTTTTAAATTTCATTTACATAATACAGGTTTGTATCTTTGTTTAATTTTTGCCACTCTTAAATGTGGATATAGAATAACAGTACTTTAATGAAGGTGTAAGTACCGTGGAAAGCTTATTATAAATGTAGGAAATAACAGGAGTAAAATTCATATCATAAAAATTCTTTAGTACTTGTTAGTTTGTTGAACGACTGAAAGGGAAGAAGGTTATTATTTTCTTTAGATTCCAAACAAAAGGGCTTTTATGAGAAGGGGCTTAACACAAAAATTCCCAGTTTACCGGACGTAACTAATAATGACATGAAATCATAAAGAATCAGTGCTCCGCTGACCTGGATGTTAAAAGATATCAGGCAAGTGAGGGGGCTAATTAGTATACATAATATTTATATTTATATCTAGGCATTTTATAGTTTTTATATATATTTATATGTTTATATTTAATGTCATTTTAACACAGTTTTAGTCTTTTATATATATATAAATCTTATATATATATATCAGACTAAAACTAAAACTAAGACTAAAACTGTGTTAAAATGACATTAAAATTATATATAAAAACTATAAAATGCCTAGAGGCTAGCTACAAAGC
>JAAAKL020016834.1:0-10863 GCA_010016065.2 Carybdea cf. marsupialis auct. non (Linnaeus, 1758) | reverse complement strand
AAGGGTGAGAGAAATTAGCAGCATGAGTGCGAATGGAAGAGAAAGGAGGTGAAGATAGACTTTTTCCAGTTAAAGCCAAGCCGTGATTGGTGATTATTGCAACATGCTAACCTCTTTTTTTTATCCCTCCTCCTTCTTCGGACGAGTTTAGAGAGCAGGACGGGAAATGTATGATTTTGTATGTTTTATAGAATGGTGGCTTGATACAGGGCAGCAGCAAGGCCACCTTCTTCTGTAACAGTATCATGCGTAGAAAAACAACTTTTAAAGTGACGCATCCCAACAGATATTCCTCTTTGCCTCCTCTGTCGTGTCGATTACATGTGTCATTGATCTTCAACATTCTGAGCGCTTGAAATTGCTTATTTATCATTGTAGATTGTAAAAAAGTCTGCAGCTTTCTTCGTAAACCAGTTTGTGGATCAGATGGCAAAACATACGGAAACAAGTGCCACTTGGAGGCAGCAATGTGCGAGAACAAGGAACTAGAGTTTGCATACCCTGGCCAGTGTTTTAAAGGTACGAAATGGAAGAACATATGAAGTAGTGATGTTTCTTTCCTATTGGTTCATGAAGGTACTTTTGTGGTGACGTAAGGATGAGTCACTGCACTTTTGTAGTAGCACTTCTGTGTTTCATTTCAAGCTCACACACATTGTATTCCATACTGGCATTTTGAGCCTTCAAAGACGCAAAAGTAACTATCAACAGCGGTAGTCACTGGTGTATTGGAGGGGTAACGTTGTAAGACACCGCTATAATTCCGAACATTTTGTCATAGAGAGCGTTATATTCCTTAACGGTGAACTGCTTTGTTTGAGGCGTGATATAACGGGACACAACAGTCTGCTTTGTTTAGTGTATGTCAGATGACCAAAACAAAGGAATCTCAAGTAATGGTAAACATGTAACAGGAAACTGGCGTTCAAGCATGACAAATATTTTATCAATATCAATCGCGTTTGAGATAAGACAAAAATTTATCGGATTTGTTATGTAGCGTTTGGAATATTGGAGAGTAGAGTAGGGGCTAGGCAGGAACACTGTCATGTAACCCTTGTACAATTTGTGCCTTACAAGACAATCAAAGTGATTTAAATCACTGATACACTTCATTCTATACTTTGGTAAGAACCGCTTTCAATTGTCTATAATAAGCAAATTTCTTTATATCACCTCTATGCTGAGGCCAAGGTAGTAAATTTGCAACAAACTGGCCTTCCCTTTGTCAAAGATACCAGCCAAGCCATGAAAAGACTTTTCCAATAACACCAGATCCATTGTTCCTTTTTTGAACTTTCCCCCCTCAGCAAGACGCTGTGTCACCCAAAGTACCCCTTTGCACCAACAAATAAGGAACAATATTGTTAACCATGTATGCTGGAAAGACTGACCTACATAGGAGAATCCATAGGAGAGTTCTTTCCCCAAGAGGAAAGGAAGAAGCAAGAGCCTTCAAAAAGGCAGAAGCCGAAGGTCATTGGGTTGCTGCATTATGTTGGTCTTAGTCACTACATAAATAGGGAAACAAGAAAAATATTGGGTAGAGAGAGTCAGCACATCAATAAGAGAAATAAAAGAAACGATACACTCTCTACAACGCGTCAATCATATCAATAGCGTATCGTACACACTTTCAGATCTATGAGTGGAAAACGAGAAACAGAAACACAACAAGCACTAAATAGGCATGGGGCCAGATTAAGTTGGAGCATCACCAACCACATGCGCACATCCGAATATAACATAGCTGTGCTACCAGAACCAACTGAGGATGCAAAAATATCTTTCGAAGCGTACCTTTAAAACGTTTACGACTTAGTAACGGATTAACTCTCCCGTCAATGAAACCCAGTGAGTCGACAAAAGTCACTATGTTTGGGATTAGTAAAATTTTCTCTTAAGTTATTTTGTTCTATGATACATTTTGCATTGCAGAGCTGGCCGACTAGCTATGACCGCGCTACGCTATTGTGTAAAAAGCCTTTCCAGACAAAAAAAGAGCCAGATTTTAAAGTTGTAAATTATACAAGCTGATTTTTGTTTTGGTGCAAGATAGAATCTCAGTTTCATGGTGGGCGTTTGCTTTCCTGTTAGAAAAATTTTGCTAGAGTGCTCAACACAAGAAGGTAGTACCTAATACTACTGAACAGTGGTAAAGGGGAAAAGCGAAATTTTCCGTCCTATCTGATGTCGCTCATCAGATCGCGAATGAAAATTCTTAAATTTACACTTCTGTCTATGATCTACCTTACCGTACAATCACCGATTAGTGTTTTTTGTCCTTGTATTTATTGCCAATAAGAGAAGTACGAATGGCGAATTTCCAGTAGCTTTTCTTTAGTTGTTCTCTTCTTCTTATATTGCTCGACATCCATTTATCGAGCCCTCTGGACAGTAGAACTGTTAACCTTTACTTGTGTGTGAGTACATACATACATACATACGTACGATGTACATATATTTACGCATTCTTTTACAAATGCTGATTAATCAATCACTGTCCTTCTTTTGATTGTAGATTGCCGCAGTGCTTGCACGAGAGAATATTTTCCGATATGTGGTTCTGATGGTAAAACCCATGGCAACAAGTGCCTCTTTTACTATGCAAATTGTAAATCAAATGGTAAAGTCACTAAACTTTTCCTTGGAAGATGTGAACAAGGTAAGTAATGACACCTCTTCAACCACTTGAGGCCGTCCAGAAAGAACGGGTGCTCCTCAGATTTATAGAAAACAAAAACGCGAAGCGCTAGCCAACCTGAAACGCCCCTGGTTGTTTGGTGAAAATTGCATGTCCTGTGTTATTACCCACTATTTCGTAATGATATTGATCAATTATGTAACTAACATGTGATAAAAGTAGATAGAAAAGGGGAATCTAAATATGTGTTTATAAAATGTTGTTAGGGAAGTATCGTATTATATTATTTAGGTCATTTCAGTGTTTCCGTTTGGTTGCGTATAAATGCGGGAGCTGCGTTTTCCTTATTGCGATGATACGCCCTTTCTTAATTGCATGGATATGCACTTTCGTGACTACAAGGAGGCGCACTTTTGTTATTACGAGGAGATTCTTTCTTTAATGCGAGAATGTCCACTTTATTAATTATGAGGAGAGGTACTTCCTAATTGCGGGGAGACGAGCTTTCATTATTGAGAAGACGCTCTTTACCTGTTACTAGGAGACGCACTTTCTTTACTACAGAGAGGCGCTCTTTCGTTATTGTGACGAGACGAGTTTCCTCTGCTGCAAGGATAGGAGCATTCGTTATTGCAATGAGACGCACTTTCTCTATTGTGAGGATAGACGCTTTTTTCATTGCGACTAGGCGCGCTTCCCCTATTGAGAGTTGACGCGTGTAACTTGCTTTATGACAAACACGTCTTGTGAATAAAGGGACATGGGGTATTATCGTGTCCTGTCAAGTTCGTGTCAAGTTCGTGTCACAGTACAAATTCAACATCTGCTAAGTTCGTATACATCAGATTTTATCAAGAGATAACATCAGCCCCACATCTTTTGGTTGTTTAAAGGGTGAATCTGTTGATTATAAAAGTGACTGATACTCAGATTCCATTAACTGTAAGTCTTGTCATGCTTTGGGCCAGACCTTTCCTTCATGAACGCTCTTGATTGCTCAGGTATTGCAGCACATAACTCAAACTTAGAGTATATATTACCATTTCTATCATTCAGAAGCGTGGACAACAGCTTCTCTTGTTTGTTGCTGCTATTTTAATTGATAATTTTGTGGGTATATTTTCTCTCTCATAACCAGCAACGTGCCCTAAGCCACGTGTCTTCGGCCAATGTGGAAACTTGTGTGACAAAGACTCCGATTGTGGAATGGGAGAGAAGTGTTGCAGCAATGGCTGTGGGAAAGGCTGTGTAAAGTTATGTAAGCCTTTGAGATGTGCCAAATGTAGGCATGGCACAAAACCAGTATTAGATGACAACGGCTGCAGTACGTGTAAATGTGAAGACTGTAGTATTCCTAGCTGCAGAATGGAATGCAGTAATGGGTACGTTACTGGCAAAGACGGCTGTGCAACGTGCAAGTGTAAGCCTGACGCACCAGCTGGAGTATGTCCTAAGCCTCGTGTGTTCTCTCACTGCGGATACCTTTGTGACAAGGACTCTGACTGTACAACAGGACAAAAGTGTTGCAGCAATGGATGTGGAAAAGACTGTATGGACGTTTGTAAACAGCTCAGGTGTGCCAATTGTAGACCTGGAAGTACACCTGTATTCGATATCAAAGGTTGCCGGACATGTAGATGCCAGGACTGCAGCAAGCCTCCCGTTTCATGCACTAAAAGATGTGAAAATGGTTATGCTACTGATAAAGATGGATGTGCCATGTGCAAATGTAAAAGCAAGTGCCCATTGTACAGGTCGGTATCATGAAGATTCACAGCTACCTTAACATGAACTTTATTACTATAAAGCTGCTTTCACTGTTACTATGTAAAACTCTCGTAGCTAGTGGAGCGGTTAGGGTCTTGGCCTAAGTTACACGCTCCATTCGAATCCTGGGAAGGAAAAGGAGACTTTCTTTGCGTCTATACACGAAAAGGGTATCCTCACTTATATTTTTTGGCGATCCATATGTATTTTTCTCTTTTGATTTTAAGAAATGGAAAGTATCTACACTTTACCAACTAAAGTGTTGTCCACCTTTGTAGAAATCCTTCGAGCTGCACTCTTTATTACAGACGGGGTATGACAGCCAACAATTCATCCAACTCCGATGCGGAAGATGTTTGAAAATGTCTTCCAGTTATTTTACACACGACATCAATGGCATTTACTTGTAGATTTGGGTAGTGAAGTGGAAGCTTGTTTAATGTCACCTACTCAGAACCAGTTATCGGAGGAAGGATTATCAAAATAGTGTTAAGGCAGAAAACTATGGCAAAATTAAATAGGAGAACTCAATTTTGAAGATCATATATAACTTAAGATGGCTAAATAATAAGAGTGCTTAATCTGCTTGGGGGAATTTGGAGGGGGGGGGGGGCTTATAAATCCCCACTAACCAACGCATGCGTACTATTTCACACCCGTAGGTGTCAAGGACTTGATACGTTTTGACATTTATTCGATTTGTAATCAACGAGTTGGACTTTAATATTTAAATTTTTGGCAGTTACGCTCAAACTTTGCGTTTGAAAAGTTGTAGCATGGCCAAAATCGACCATACTCGGAACTATAAACTTTAGTCAAAATGTCCTTTTAGTAAAAGTTTCTCAAATCTGAAACCAAATTAAGCTTTCCTCCTTTTGTTTACCATGTACGTTGGATTATAACACAAAATTTTGCCAAAATATGTTCACCAGCGTTAACCAATTACGTTTGTAGAGAATTAGAGTCATATGTAACGGAATATAGCTCGGGGATCTAAACTTCTCGCTATCATAGTAGTAAAGAATAGTACTTAAAGTATGCTAAAGATCAGTACCGTACGACGTATCGTTACGAATTTGCATTGAGGGGCTCAATCCAGATAAGATCAGTTGTGAAAGTGGACCCACAAAAATAGGGTTGAAGTATCGCGGTCTATGTACAGAAACCGTGTTCTTCTCCTTCAAATGCTTTTCCTTCAAATGCTTTCAGACTTTCATTTCCCGAATCCATCCACATAAAAAGTGGAAAACCGTTGCTTTGCAGACAAAAGGAATGTGTCTTTTCATTGTACGAAGTACAAACGTCTTTATTTTTAAACCTGATGTAATTTGTAAAAAGATAAGCATGAACAGAAAACTGAAAAGTTAGGGGAGGATAGCCCAATGCATAACTGTGATAATTCAATTAGTAAATCAAAAGTAGAAAGAACTTTGGGAAAAGGTAGGAGATTGATTGTCACTGTGAAAGATTCCAATAAAAAAGATAATGAAGTGCTTTGTGCTAAGTGGATAATGAAAATTATAAACAAGGTAATGCTTAAATCTATTGGAATAAGTTTTAAGATTGTAATCATCGCGGGGTAAATGTACAGTAACACAAATTCTCCGTTATGTAGTTTCACGAGGTGCGGGAAAAGAATGTAGAGATAGACCATAGTGACCGACAATATTGCCATCTTTGGCATGATAATACCAACACCATATAGTGTGCACCCGCGGTTTCTGAAATAGCGTTCAGATTGTATGTTCCTATCGTTTGTCGCGTAGGCGTTAATTAATTGATTCGAAGCATAGGACGCGCTATAAACGTTTAAAAGATTTCTAAAACGTCAACTATTCTTGTTAATTTTCTCTTCTCTTCCAGGTGCTTGATCCTCTGTCCTAACGGCTTCGTCACAGATTCTAAAGGATGCAAACTTTGCAAGTGCAGACCAAGAGCTCCATGCCCCAAATTTGAGCGATGCGAGCCACCGTGTATAGAGACAAGATCGATGCTTGGGTGCCAGGTCTGTAGTTGCCCACGCCGTCTAAACCCGGACTGCCCAATTCCAGCATGTGCAGCACCTTGCAAACATGGACTAAAAATTGACACCAAAGGATGCATGACATGTGACTGCAAAGAAGCGCCAGTTTGTCCACCACCAAGGCCTTGCCACAGATTATGTAGACATGTTGTAGGTGAAGATGGATGTGCAAAATGCGTTTGCCCATTTATGTGCCCGAGGAGAATTTGCTCTGTCAAATGTCCCAATGGATATCAACCTGATGCAAGTGGCTGTATGACCTGTAATTGCAAGGGAAAAACAGTTTGCAAGCCTACATCCTGTAAACGTATCTGCCCTGCTGGGAGAGTGAAGGATGAGAATGGATGTGAAACATGCAGCTGTAAGCCTACGATGCCGTGCCCTCAGCCCAGATGTAGACGTGGGTGCAAGATTGTTAAAGGTGATAATGGATGCCCAAAGTGTCAGTGCTAATGACTGTAACTTCAAATCGCTTTCATAGGTATGCAGACACCATATCCTATTACTCTACAAAAGCATTAGCAGGTAGTCACAGTCGATTTGGTTTCCCGGTGTAATTTTTTAGCCATGTGTAATATGACATCTTTTGTTTGATATCGAGTACGTTTCTCTTCATGATTTCTTGGAAACTCTCGGTACGGATAACTATGGCTCTCTCTCCGTCAATTTATATTCATCCTAAGTGACGTAGAACGTTAAAGGGTTACTACTTCTAACCGATAATATTTGTGTGCTGTTAGATTTTCAATTTTTGTTCAAAAAGTTTTCTTGTACGAGAATACCGAGTCAAAGTGTGATCACACCCCAAGCCACGCCCTATTTAAATTGATTTTGGGAGTGCAGCATCATAATCACGAACGTCAGTTTATTGACCTGAGTAATTTAGGCGATCCAAAGCAGGAAAAATGACACAACTTTCAAAAAGAAGCGCTATCGATCTCTTCTATTCCTATATTAAATAGTGTTTCTTTGATATTAAGTTGGAAAGTAAAAGAAATTGAAGCATCAAAATTTTATTATTATGCTGAACAAATTACCACTGTTTCTAGATTAACCTCTGATTATGAATTCATTGATATCGACATCTATCACCTAGAACGCAAATACGTTTACACAGACTGTGATGTTGAAGACGAGCACAAATTCTTCGTTGCAGAATCGTAGAAGAGCTGTGGAAAAGTAACAAGGAATTTACCTATTGACTCAACGATTTCAAGGAAAAGCCTTTGATTTGATTCGCCCAGAATCAGTTAAAATTTCTACCTATATATTGTAAGTGTGAACCATTCATTTAGGTATTTTCCCGATCGAGTAAATAGTCTATTTTGATATCTTAAAAGCAGTCTACTTTTCCCTTTCCTCTTATGATAGTGCTTGACTATGTAGTAAGAATATAATTAAACAAGGGCAGTCATCTGCAGCAGGGCAAAGTTTGCTGGGAGGGGGGTGGAGGTCTGAGGGTCGAGGGGGCATTGCTCCAAACAGAATATTTCCCTCTTTAAGTCAAGAATTATGCCCTGCAATTCTTCGATGGTATGTGTTAAACTCCCAATATCTGGAGAACGTACACATGCATGAACACCATGTATAATCTTAATGTTGCCAATTAATTGCCGTCGGTTAATTTGTACATGCATTTTATTGTTACACAGCAATAGCTCGTATTGCATGATTATAACAGTCCGTTCGTTTAAAAAGTTTGTTGGTGGTACAAAACAACAAATCTGCACCGAAACAGCAAAAAATTTTAGTATTGAAAAGCTTTTTCGTCTGACACTCCTCAGAGTACAAAATCGTCAGAATTGAGAAGAAATCAATAAAAAGTATACCAAACTGTGTTTAAAAAGTAGCCAATCAGATGTCTGACTGCTAGATTGGTGTTATTTTGATCAATCAGTGTCTGCGGAACTGAATGTTTAACCGAAAAGGCCCCATGAAAAAACAGATACTTTTTGTTCGCAAATCAACGGTTTTCTTGCTTTGATGTGCACGAATTCGAGGACGGCTAGGGTAAAAGTAGACCTAGATTTATCTATTATGCGGAAGTGGTAATCCGTATACAATTTTGCACAGTCTGGGTTTTCAAGCAAGTGTTGCCCCATTGATTAGCAGTGATTTTGGTCTTAGAAACCCGAGGTGGTTGTTTCCTTGTAGGAGTTGATGTTTGGTGATTAAAGGACGGAGTATGCTGCTTGATTCTATCAACTAACCTCAAAGTCGTGCGTCCGACATAGGCAGCCTCACACTGGCTAGAAAATGAGTAGAGAACGGTGCTGCAATTTGTGAAAGGCACAAGTTCTCTGTGGTTAGTTGAAAGCGCTTTCTTACATGTATAAACAACGCTTGGGGTAACGGCACCTAAATGCTTCTTTACTATGTTTTTGATCTGCTTTTCAAATCGAAGTGATACGTTACCAAGCCAGGGCAGTTTTAAGTACACGGGGCCAAAAGGTTTTCCACTGGAAAAAACCATAACTTTCCCTTGATGGTCGAGTCGATGACATCTTCAGGATAGTCGATAGAAAGGACAATTTGTTTTTTTGTATCAGTTTCCAGTTTTAATTTTCCCCAGGATCAAATCATGAGTGCGCAGTGAACCAAAGTTTTGATAAGGTAAACCTTCCGAGCTTTGGGGCAGAAAGACCAGATGTATTGAACAGAAACTGTGGGTTGCCTATACACACTAGCCACGACTTTAGTGTTATCCTTTTCCACTAAAACGTCGAGGAAAGGCAAAGAGTTGTTTACCTCCTTTCGAAGGTGAAACTTAATGTCTGGTGTAACTTGTTGAGCTCTGTAAGAAATTCATCACACGTTGCTTTGCATACAAAAAGAATGTGTCTTTTCATTGGGCCTTTTTGGTTCACCATTCAGTTCCACAGCCACTGATTGGTCAAAACAACACCAATCTAGCAATCAGACATCTGATTGGCTACTTTCGCAACACAGTTTAATCAACAATCACTCTGAGGAGTGTCAGTCGAAAAAATGTTTTCCCTTTTGTTTAATAGCAATAGATGACGTCATAGATGTATGACACGTGATCCCTTCATTTAACTTTTAATGCACTCAAGCAGAATTCGAAACCATACAGTAAAACCCATTAACAATGTAGATTTTGCAGATGACTTGGCTTCACCACGTAATTATGTCTCCTGTTGAAGATCACATGTAACCGCAAAACCTGAAGCCTACCTTTTTGTTTTCTATAACAATGAACCAAAAACCACGTTTGACAAATACCATTTTCAAAATGCAAAGTAATCAAGTTGAACTTTTCGAGGGCTTGGAGAGCCTGCAGTCAACTTACAGAAATATATTACAACTACAAGCAACTACTCGTGTATCCAATTCACTCAAAAAGATTGTTTAGTGAATTGACTCTTTTCAAATCCATTGACTCTTTTCAAATCCAAAAAGCTGCAAGCTCTGACGAAGTCTAGATAAATTTGCTGCTCCGTGACAAAACGATTGCATGGTGGTAACATAACACCTTAGAGCGCATTCACAGTGTTATGGCGTCGCTAAAGGCCTGTGGAGATCACAAGCGCGAAGCAACGAGATTTGAAAGGACAATATGATTCGTCGCACTCATTATTTAATAATTGAAACAGCGTAACTTTGACTACACAATGGTTTTACTTGCATATATAGCCACCAAACGTTCCTTGGTGTCGTTCGGATTTGATTTGTAAGTTCATGATTATCTTTGAGTTTCATTTCATCGCTTATCATGGCGGAGACGGCGATTCATGGATTAAAGATGAGGATTTGGATCATTACAGTTCTTTCTCTTAAAATGTCCCTGCGCGGGCAGTAGGATAGAGGACTGTCTTTCCTCGGGTCGTTTCTCTCTGTCCTCTCGCTGCTATGACTTTTGTTTTACCCCTCTATTTTGATCATATGTCTAGATCGTCTTAAACATAGTTTCTTTGATCATTCATTGATCATTCGATTTGTGGGATGGTTGCGAGGTTGTGTTTATTTGTGTGGAGGTGGAAGCCTCCTCAGTTTCTGTCATACACCCTCCCACAATCTTTACAGTAATCATCATAACAACACTGAACTCGCTCGTGCACAGTATGCTGTAACAGATGTTAGTCTGAAACTCGCAAGATGTTTTTACCATGAGACAAGCCTTCGAGCAAATGGATCTAAGCATTGCTTTCAACGATAGATGCTCGCATAAATCTGACTATTCGCACATAAATTTGCGACCACCGGATAAAGATCGGATGCTTATTTTGGCCTTATGCCAATGTTTCATATCCTTTTCGTAAAACGTTTGTCTAAATTGATATTCTGATGGGAAAGCACTAATAATCTGAGCCATTTGAGAGTCTAAACAGTATAGTGTAGTGTACGCGCTAGAGAAATGCACCAAATCAGGAGACTAGCGATCCGGTCTGAGTTTCTTCAATAGTTCCCG
>JAAAKL020016833.1:0-10863 GCA_010016065.2 Carybdea cf. marsupialis auct. non (Linnaeus, 1758) | reverse complement strand
ATATGTATATTGGTGCAGGGCGAGGGCTAGGGCGAGGGCGAATTTTTCTTAATTTTTTTCAAGACATGATACGTTTGATTTATGAGTATTATTCAATGGCAATACATAATATCTGACATAACAATATTGTCTTAAAGCCATTCAAGCTAAAGGAAACTTAATTTCTAAGCATAAAAATAATTTATTTTATATCTCATCAACTATATTCTAGGCCATAATATCTAGTTGTGGCACCATGCGCATTCTTACATCTATATCCTTGTAACTCTTAGTCCGTTAAATGTTCACATCTGAAGTTCAGATGAAAGCCAGCAAAGTTCTCTAGAAGCAAAATTTTCACTCTTC
Organism: Carybdea cf. marsupialis auct. non (Linnaeus, 1758); assembly: GCA_010016065.2. Taxonomy (NCBI): domain Eukaryota; kingdom Metazoa; phylum Cnidaria; class Cubozoa; order Carybdeida; family Carybdeidae; genus Carybdea; species Carybdea cf. marsupialis auct. non (Linnaeus, 1758). The sequence continues at coordinate 10,518 of JAAAKL020016833.1, read as the reverse complement.
AAACTCTATGCTACTACATTAATCAGCTTTGTTGTGGATTACATGTGTTGTATGGTTTAATTTTTAAACCACAGAATGACTATATAAAAAGTGGTGTCGAACATAACCAATGTACTAAGCATTGAAGATCTGGAACGTTAAAATAAAACTTGATATTACAATAATTTTAAGCGGTTGCACAAACAGTAATCCTAGCTACAATTTAGTTATTTAATTAAACGTCCATCGCACTTGTAGTAGTCTCTTTATAATCTTAACCTTTATGCAACAGCACAAAAACGAGGTATGGTATGATCTTGGCATAAAGAACCAGAAATTTGGAGATCCATGTCCTCATATTTCACACATCAAAGTTTTGTTTCTAACTAGTTTCATTAACTGTATTGTAAGTGGAAGTGAATTAATAGCTTTGAAAATTGTCACATGTATTCAATAGATCAGTGAACGTTGTACTGTAGCCTTATACCTGACTGTCCATAAGAAGTAAATCAGTTTGGTGTAACACACACTAAAGTAGTTGATGACTAAACTGACTCCGCCATAAAAGTTCTCTCCTGAAGACATAAGTGAGGAGAATCCAGTAAACAACCCGCATGACAAAAAAGACACTTGCTTAAAGGGTGGTCAAATTCCCTAAATAGTTCTCCAAGTAGCCCTCTAACTACTTTGACAAGCCATAACACAATTCCAGCTGATGACAATGATGTGGTGTAAGGCAAAAGCCAAGTTTGGATCGTTTACATCCAAAGTTACATTTTCCACTTCTAAATGAATACACTGTTGTTGTTTTTATTAGGATTCTCTTTATAAGAATCACGCGGCTCAAATCCGTCAAAATTTAAGAATATTTAAGAATCACCCTTAGGCTCATAATATGTAACCAAATATAAATTATTACAACAAGTAGCTTCAAAAGTTTTATGAAAAGTCTGATGATGATATTAAGGCTATAATGGAGAGGATGGCATTGATATGACTGAAGTGTGCATTGTTTAAAATATAGGCTGCCATGTTCTTTTTCCTAGCAAGAAATTCTTGTCCAAATTGTTCAAAATAAGTTTTTTTCCTGTTTCCTACGTCATTTGCAAAGTTATGTGGGTATGAAATTATGCAACAATTTGAGACTATTTGTACAACTTGAAATCACAACTGAAAATGCCTGCAAAATTTCTTAAATTATGCTATTTGAATGAATTTGATTTATTTGATTAAAGAAAACACCAAAATATGACAAAAAACTAAATAAAAGAATCGTAAAATTGAACAATGACAAAAGATAAGATTTCAAACTTATAAGCAATTAAACTTCTGCTCTGCTCCATAAAGTACTATTCCTTTTCAAGAGAAATTTAAGAATCATGTAAGAATACTTAAGGCTCATTTTTGAAAAAGAAACATTAACAATCATAAGGCATGGCCCGATTTATGTCATTCCTTTCTTTAAAAAAGTGTAAGTAACATTTAGGCAGGTATTACCGAAAAGAGTGCCTGGTTAGCCACATTGCATATTAACAGCTGCAAAAAGTATATACCTCAGAAAGCTGTATATCACACTGTAGTAAGCTGCAAGAAATCGTCTTCTTCCAATGCATACCAAATCTATTTTACTTGGCTATTATATTACAATGATGTCAGCTACAAAATACTGTAGCTATAACAGAACAGTCTGTAGCAAATCAGTAGTTGTTTCAAGGTGGTCTTCTGTAACATGTACAAATATGAAAGTGTTTTCAATGGGATGTGGCCAGCATGATGGGCCGCATGACAGTCATTCCCTGGTCAAGTCATATGGTGCAGAGAGGCTGGCCTCTAAAATTGAGTAGAGCTGGATGTCGATGTCATCTAGAGAAATAGACCATGTTATCAACAGGGGTCACCCACCTGAGTTGGTAGAGCACACACAGCAAATGTGGGGGGCATGGTATCAAATCCTGTTGGTGACATATTTCTCTAGTATCCATTCGCACTTAAACTATAGAAGTAGTCTTAATGGCAATTTACCTCATAGTCCTGGGTTGTTGATGGCGATACACAAGAAGCAGGAGATAAGGGTTCTTCTTTTATCACCACCGGCCCTAACAAAGAAAAATACTTTTTACAAGCAATCAGTGAACATACTTATGTAATACCATGCCTCATTCCTGTAGATGATGAAATATTTACAATAATTTGTCTCCTCTCATTTACATTCAAAACTCCTTACTCTACTTCATTAAAAAAACCTGTTTCTCCAAAATTCAAAGTTAAGAGTCTCTGTTGCTGCCATTTTCACCGCCATTTTGTTTACTTGAGATAATTATCTTAATTAGCTATTAGACCTTTTGTTTCTGGGACACAACACATGGTCAAGAAAGGTTGATTGGAAAATGGCTGTAGAAGTTAATTAAGGTCGCTTTGATAACTCACTTAGTTAACATATGATAGTTTTGGTGGCAGGAGTTAGATACTGTATGGTTAGAAAACTTTAGAAGCTCTTAGTTGGCTAACAAATTGTTTGATAAATGTGGGTGTATTTGAGGGTGACTTGAATACTTAAAGAAGAAAGCCTTGATGTTGACATATATATGGCCTGGCTTATTAGTTTTCTCTATGACAAGCATGAATAGACTGAATGCTCTAGCCCTCGAATACACACACAGTGTCCTTACTGGCACAATTTCATAGTGGTTGGAGGTAGTAAAAGTAAAAGTAAAATACTGTATAACATTGAAAATGTTTTCTTAAAAATATTGCAGATCTGAAGAATTCAATCTCTGCAATCAAAACTCTCCAAATGTATCTCCAATTTGCTGTCATTTGTCAATGGGGTATGTGAAATTGTAACCACATTCTTCAGATGAGGTTAAAGTGGCCCATATCTCATAATCAAGAAAAGATACCTGATATTAGCACACCAAGAGCTTCTTGAATATTACACACAGGGTTACAAGACTGCGTTGGAAATTATGCAGACTATGTACACAGCAGTTTGGGGGCTCTTGTTTGCCTCTGGTCTTGGATGAAATCTATGATTATTAACAAAAATGACAGCCACTGACGTTTATTATTTGGAAGTATGGCATTTCTGGAGTACGTAAATATGAATGAATACTTGACAGATCAATGTGTTGATGTACTGATGCATTGATGCTCTGTAGAGCATTATGATTGACATTATGACATTATCAGTGTGTTCTATCTATTTGTAGGGTAGTGCTTTAGATGTTAACCATATGCTGTCTGGTGGTGGTGTTAACAATTGCTGTTCTCCGTATGTTGACTCCCAGACTAACGGCCAGGGGAGTTGATCACCTAAAGGCATGTGTTGAAAAATTTTAGGTGACTATTTTTGTTACTTTGGAAACAAATGGTAATTTACAAATTGGGTGATGGCTTTTCTTTTTTAGCTTTATGTGTGCAAATATTCATCTAAAGGTAATGAGAAATAACTGATGGGTGATAAAGAGTGGTAAAAAGGTGCTCAGATGCTTCCTGGGGTAGTTGTGTCATACTGGTATCCACTTCTAATCTTGATACAAATCCAATTCAAGCATTAACACTGACACTTGTCTATATACCTCACATATATTACTCACCTTGGATATTTACATCTGAGAGCCATGCATCTGAACCATCAAGGCTATGGCAATCTGGAGAGCTTCCAGTGCTCTCTGAATACGAAACCTGCAAAGAAAAACAAATTTCACCATACCAGATTGCCATAGTATAGCATTACCTTTCAAACTTGAGAAGTAGATTATTTACACTATAAATTAGGAAACAAATATAGGCCTACTTTCACTCTCTTGCTCCAATGTGAAGGTGACAGGAAACAACTTTGACACTGATTTTGTCACCTTGTGAATCAGTAGCTAGGCAAACTCACCAGTCTTGATAACAAAAAAGGATGGCATCACAGTGTTATGCATGAGGTTATCACTTTGTTATCTTTATTACCAACTCAGTCCATGTGGTGTAGTGCAGAATTACTTCATATGACATGTAAATGGCATGGTAGATGTGTAATGTCAATATTACAAATAAAAAATCATTGGAGGAGTTGAGAAATTTTGCATACTGCCAATACAAGAGATGTCAGACATGGATGGTTTGGGTATGAGGAGATAATAAACAGGTACAAATTGAGGTGTAGAAGATGGATCAAGCTTGTCAAGGCAAATCTGAAGAAGTTGAAGTTACAGCAAGGCAAGTCAAGAATTAAGCAGTCTGGGGAAGAGTCATCAAGGACACCATCCCACACATTCAAGTAAGGACACTGATGTAAAACAATGATGATGCTGCTGCTGCTTGGTTTTTACACAATATAAAAAATCTCTTTTTATAGAGCTACCGTCGTGTACTGTTCAACAAAACTTTGCTTTGCTGTTGTGGAAAAGAATCAATAACCATTCAAGGCAAAGTTTAATTCTTTAAATTACTAGCAATTTACCTTAATTTTAATGTAGATCTATAATTGATATTTTTATCTGGTTACTTACTTCACCTATTCTACTTCTACCAAAAATATGGTACAAATATGTGACACTGCAGATGTTGAAAGAGCTATTAACCTATAGAGCTTTAGATGGTTAAGATTACAAAGAAATCCAACAATCCCCTAGTCACTAGAGAGTCAAGTACACATACACATGGAGACTACACATGATAAGTATCAAGATCCTATTGAAAAGTATGCAGCCATTAAAGATTGATCTGTGACAAAAAAGGTCCAATGCAAACCTCTCTGGAAAGAGTTATTACTTACATTATCCTATTATACTCTTATCCCAATAAAGAAGAACAGTTCACTAGCATCCAATGTCATTGGGACATAAATCTGTTCTTCACAGGTCCCATAGTGACAACAGAAAGGGTGTCTAGTCATCAAATATTCTATGTTGTATACAATGTTAAAAGCCCCATGGATAGGCTACATGTTGGCACCACCCTTTATTTCAATTAGAGGTCTGGATCACATATAATCACAAGAAAAATCAGTACATGACATACTTGTGAGTCTAATCCCATACAATCTGCATACACTGAGTTCCATTGTGGATTACCTGCAAGAAAAGGAAGAGACCATAACAATATATCATCTATCTGACATAAACCAATATATACTACACAAATACATCTGTAACAACGAATCATGTGATTTATTACTTGTGCACTCCTGAGGTAAAAATGTCAGCATCAACTGAGCCACCAATAATGTGGAAGGGAGTTTTAGATTAAAATCAAATTAAGGCATCAGTTGGCCATGCACAAATTACTAGTTTCAGAATGATGAGGTTTTATATTTGGGTTCTACAAATATTTAAATGTTAGATTATCTTGATGAGTATACAGATGGCATCTCTGACACCTCAGGAAGTGAGAAAAAACATACCCAGTCTGCAGGCTATTGTCAACAAGCCACTGGGCCAGTGGGTGAATCTTATCTCTCATTCTCTCATATCCACCAGGAAGAGTAGGTTATGAACATGGGCATGCTATATCTTGACAAATACAATGAAACTAGGGAGCTGGGTAAGGTGATGTACAGTCATCATGGAACATGTTTGTCATAGGTATTCTGTTAGAACCCCTGTGAATGAAGGATGGCAATGATTATAATGTTGATGAGTGTAGCCTTGGATCACAAATTGGCATTAAATTAAGTTAATCACAGCTGGTATATTCCTTCAGACTTCATATATTACCTCTTTTTACATTTTCTTTGCCAAAATGCTATACTTTCTATTCTTTTTTAAATACTTTACAAAATACATGTTGTTTGATCAAAGAAGACTCAAGATTGTTACCATAAACGGCTTTTAACTTATATCTTTTCAGTAAATTATTGTACTATGCATGTAACGGTTGCTTTATCATGGAACTCAAGGAAGGAACATACTGCTTAACACTGGGAAGAAAATAAGTACACAAGAATGCTGAAATATGTGGTTTCTCCTTTTTCTTTAGTTCATGTCATCCTTGATCAACATAACTTCAATCATATTACTATGCCTCACCTTTGCTGAACATCGAGGTAGATGTATACTTTTGACACAACTGACATAACAAACAAATGCCCAAAAACTCCACAATGACAATTTCTTATTTTAAGAGTTGTCAGAGGAAAGATGATGTATTAAGTGCCACCGAGAGCCATACTGGAGTTGGTTTGGTATCAGCTACAATGGGGCAGGAGTAACTTCCACTTAAAGGCACTGTACCTAGTCTCCACTGCACACAAGTTTGGTGTCATACAAAGGGAAGGATTTAGTTTCTAAACTTGCATTTTTTGAATTATTCATTTCCAGATTTCATCTTTTGTTTGTTTTACTGTTTGTGATTTCTTATAAACATCAGTCGGAAGTCCATTTCCATTTATCCTGTCATTAAATATTTGTCCTATAATTCAAAGTTCTGATGAACATATACTATTTGTAGTAATCTCCATCCACTCCTTGACATAATAGTATCCATTCACTCATTAATGTTATATATAGATGATTCAATTTATTCTGATTTACACTCAATTGTCACAAAGTGCAACTATATAAACTGTAAACTGTAAAAGTTGTTTGGTTTGATGCATTGTTGTAAAGAGAATCAATAAAATTAAAGAAGCCTTCATGAGTACTTTCTTATTATTCTGCACATTATTGCTATTTTTGCAGTCAGTTAATCACTTCACATTTATAAGTATCACCCAACTTTCTAAGATAAAAATTGCAGTTTTAATTGAGGTTTTTGAACAGCATCAACATTAAAAGTCAATGAGCATGTAAACTTCCCCTAACTTCTTCTAGCACTAGGGCCTCGGGAAGTGTCCTTATATCTCCTTGTAGCCTACGTATATAATAAACATTCACTCGTGGCTATGCCCATCCCTTCACTCAGATTACTACTTTGACCATTTCCTACCTAATCGCAATTGCATACCCTAGAACAGGTGGCAATACAACAGCATGGTAGATTATGGAGGAATCTGGAGGTAGTGGCAAGTGCAATCTGTCAATTTTTGCTCTCACCTCCCTAAAAATGTGGCAAACCTAAAAGAAGATAACTACAGTTCTTGACCATCCTCTTGGAAGCTAAATGAAGGTAAATGGACTTGATGAGGGGAAACTGCTACACAACAGTTACCAGGTAGCAGATTCCTTTATTGTTGGTCGTACTTTCCCCCAATGCCTGTGACCGCAGCACCTAAATGACTGTTTTGCAAAACTGGAGGCCCAGCATTCTTAACGATAATCGGCTAAATTTATAACTTATCAAAATATTTCTTATTCTTTGTGAATTTCCCATGACACATGTTCCTCCAAAGATGATTTTGCAATGGAAAGGAAAGGAAGGTTTGGTGCCCCCAAAAGGGTTCTTTAGTTTGGTGGAACGTTCTAAGACTACATCACAAGCTGCGATTGGTACCTGACGTTGAGTTCATAGGTACTTCGCCCATTCTACTCAAGTCTTTTAGTCAGTTAAATCTCTTGTATGCACGTCATCAGTTGTTTTAAAGAAACGACAGCATGCTGGGCAGAAAACTGCAGCAATTTTAATACCAAGCAATTTAAATACGAGAAAACAATAACATTCAATGTCTACGGAAATCTTTGGATGCGGTATAGCGTCCTCTAAATATGTCCTCTTTGCCAAGTAAACGTGATGTCCTCTACGATGGTGTCGTCTATAACTTCGGCAAGATATTCTATCTTGAATAGCAAAGGTGAAGGGGCAAAATGATCACTATTACTATTGGCCTTGATGATGACCCTGAAATGAGACCCACTATTTTTCAGTCACGACTCTCGTACTTTTGTCAACTGCACGAAAGGCGCGTTGAAAATGCTTGTCAATCGTAACAAGAACTCTTTCCTATCGACCAAAACTTTACCAAGTGACTCGCGCTCATGACTAAGGGCCTAGTCCTGTTTGCAACCTTATTATTATTTACATTAAAGAAATACGAATAGCAGAATAAACTAAGGCTCCAAAGTCGGCTACGTCAGCTATTATATGCATGTACTCGTGTAATCGTAGTATCAACACGTGCCGTGACGAGTCATTGACTACAATACTACAACTTACCAAAATTCTCCCAGTCTTCTGCAGCAAGAAGATTGTCTTCAGCATACGAACTTTCCAACTGATGCAATGTCAGTAACGTTTGATCCGAGGACATCTCGATGCTGTTTAGCTAAGTCCCTCCAGCCATAGATATCATCAGCTGGGGATTCACAGACCTTTTGTTAACAAAATACAGACGCTGCTGTTTGTGCCGGGAAACGCATGCGCAACAGGTTTTCCTCCTCCGAAAAGTTTTGCTCTTACTCTTTGGAAAAGAGGTTTATGATCTATTGAAGAAGCATGATAGACAGACACACAGGAGTAGGCCAGTGGTGCAAAAGCACAGATGATTTTTAAATATGTTCCCAATGACTGGGCGTCTCAAAGTTCCATGTCCCTTGAGTTGAATTTAAGCATTATGCAATGGGCATACAGGGCAGGCAAAACAGGGGGCAGGGGGGCATGGCCCTCGCACATTTCTGCTAAGTTTGATCTGAAACATTGTACATGTAAAATAGTTATATCGACACACCCATTTGGTCCCCATCTCCAAAACCATTTCACCGGCCATTGCATAATAAGTGCTAAAGATTCAGTATCACTTCAGAGCGCAGTAAAACGATCCCTTGAAACAAGGTTAATGTAACTGGAAGAAAATTGCCAAAAAATTGGGATCATCCCTCAAGCGCTACTAACTCAGGGCCGCCGGAGGCCTTTAGACGGGGTTGCGGTAAAAAATGTGCCAGTTACTATGATTTAACATATGTGGCCGTTACGGCCATAACGCGAGTTCTTACTGACGAAAACCCCGTAAGCTAAATATCAAGAAGTAGTGCGGCGAATACGGTTCCTGCTGCAGCCGCTCCGGTGGTACTGTGATGACCAAACATGTACATCAGAAACGCACCAACGAAGAATTACTTATACCTTGTGCAGTATAAGTTATGCTTTGCAACCTAATTGGAGGCCAGTGGTTACGGCACTACCTTGCCAGTCTCTGCGACTGTTGATTCCATAAAGGTGACGATTTTGTTGCTTTCGCTCACGTTTCCTAAACGACAGTCAAGTCGGCGATTTTAGAACCTTCTGCACGCGGAGACGCAGGACTGAAGCTCTACGTCCATTCCTGGCTCATCCAGAGGCAATTGTAATAGTGAGAGGCAAGAGAAAGAGGCAATTGTAGTAGTGTGATCATGGTTTTACACCACATGACACTAAGAGCAAAACAGTTGTTATATTTTTTATGTAATCAGATTGAGAGTGAAGTGTAGGAGAGATTGCCTGTTGATTGAGAATCGTAGATTATAGTGGATATTCAGAGTTATCCTTTATAGTATAATAAATGCCTATCGCGCATCATCGAAGAGGATATTAAAGCAATGGAACAACAAAGATTTAAATATTCTGACGCGTGTCGACTCAGTTGTTGCCATTGATGGTAGATATTTGTCACGTCTTGAGTCGCAATCGAACAACGTAAATTAGCAGACAATCCGAAGTCCAACAGCCTGAAGATGGGAGAAGTATCTCTCGAAACATAGCTCGGAAAAAGACTATGATTCAAGACGTGACAAAATCTACCATCAACAGAAAGATTTCTTTGAGTATGTACTCATATCTTTATCAACCATGCCCATTGTTGTAAAACATGCTGTTTAATAGCTTAAAGCTTAGTAGGAGCAGTGGTGGCTCGTGCCTGAAAATTATGCGTGTTCACTTCAATTTTACGTAACAGAAAACGTATATACTTTGGGACTTTTATAAATTTACAAGGTTAGTAGGTGTAACTAGGCCCGTGACTGCGGGAGTGAGGGCACTGGGGCACTCCATTCAATTGTCAGACTTGTAGGGGCATTGCCCCCTCGAGGAAAAATTCGAGGGAGTATTTGTGTCAAAGCCAGTGTCCGATTGTTACTCGACTTCTGTTAATTGATTTGTTATTGACTCGGTATTCGATTACAGGTGTGCTTGCCTATTAGTTCCCCCTTGCTTTATGGAAGTTATTTCAAAATAGAGGAATTGTGCTTTCCCAAAACAGCCCCTCCCCTGCAATTAGGCTCTTACCGAAAGTGCTCGTAAAAAAGCATTAAATGCTAAAAGAAATGCTAGTTTTTTGCCAAAAAAGTGCTAAAATAATGCTAATTTTTTAAAAAAAGTGCTCGTGGGTTACATGAAAATACTCACTTTTTTCCGATTTTTTTAACATATAATATTAAATTTTTCAGATTTTCAGTTACATTTTTCAACAACGTGTAACGATCAATGGTTTTTTTTCCATTAGTCCAACACAACGTTTAAGTCTTTCTATAAATTATCCATACTACTGATACCAGAAGTTACCCATACTAGAAGTTAATCATCGTTTGTTGTATTTGGTCATCCCACTTGCTTGCTGATAGTCAATTAAGGCGTGCTCTTGTTGATCATTGAATGAGGAGTTGAGAATAGAGAATACCCTTTCTGCTGCAGCCGAGGATGGCT
>JAAAKL020016832.1:0-10863 GCA_010016065.2 Carybdea cf. marsupialis auct. non (Linnaeus, 1758) | reverse complement strand
CGACACATCCTATCGAAGCCGAACTGAGAGCAGCAACGCCGTCTGCAGTACGAAATAAAGCCATGCTTTTGTTGCAAAGGATCAAGCAACACCCTGATGTGATCACGTGGGATGACAAGGGACAGTTTGTCTACGAGGGAAAGCCGGTGAAAAATTCCAACCTGATCGACTTGATACAAGCCCATGTGCGTGATGTAAAGGACTTTCATCCAAGTCATGCCGATCTGTTTTCACGAGCGTTGGCAGAAATTAACGTACCCCAGCATTATGTGAAGAACAAAGAACGGGGACGCTTGATACAGAGATATAAAGGTCAGTTAAGCAAAGAGGATATCGACTCCACGCACACGAAGCGAACCCCCAAAACAAAGAGACTGTTGCCTTCCCCTAAAAGAGTTGTTGTAAGTGATCCCGCTGGTTCTAGGAAGGCTGTTAAATCACCCAAATGGTTGACTTTACCATCTGTGTAATCTTTGTGATATGGTGTGAAAAGATTAGAGAGGGTTGAATAAAAACCTCACACTGATGTAATACCTTTCATCTTTCTTCGTCTATGATTCTTCTACAAATACTCTATCATTGTCTCCTAACACGTGTTGACATAGTCGCAAGGATCTCTGCAAACGATTTACATATCTGATTAACAGCAAAGTGAGATACCTGCTGCCTGGACGGCACATACGGTGCAAAGTATCGTTGAGCGAAATTGAGTACAAGATCGTCGTTGGCTACCCGATCAGATGAAAAATAATGTAAGATCGCGTCCAAGTCTTTTCCTCGACATACATGACTTAAGAAAAAACAACAATATTGTCCACATAGGTTCGTTATCTCGCTTTGAAGTTGTACAGAAGACCAGTGGATAGTACTACTATATTTCTGAAGATAAGGCCAGAACTTTTGTCCATAGTAGCGAGGACTTTTGCCAAAACTGTCAAAAAATATTGCTTCTCCCGATAGTGTGATATATATCGATATCCAGTGTTCTCCTTTTCTATCATGTGGATCGGTATTGACCACATAGGCGACTGGTAATGTATCCTGTCGTAGTTGTTTTGGTAACATGTCCCAAGGGTACACACCACCAAATTGTGGCTTAATAACAGGATCACTCTTGAGCGCTAGTTCCAATTGTCTAGTGTCCATGATCAAGTGGCGAAATCGGTTAAGATATTGCGATGCTGGTCCACTTCCAAGAGAGACTCGTACTCTGCATAGACGATGGCGTTGATAGTATGGGGTAATGCTTGAGCAAAATGAAGTTCCAGTCGTAAATTTCCTTGGTTTTTTAACGACATGTAATCACCGTCGGCCAAATCTGGGGTAAGGTCAATCACAAAGATGGTGTATCCACGGGGGTAGTCCTTGCGACTGATACCATTTCCACTATCATGGTGTGCTTTTCCAACGCCAGAAAACAGTGTTTGGTAACCGTTAATGTATTGCTGTGCAGCAAAATTAAAGCGTAAACTCTTGTCTTGCACCGGTGTCCCGTTGACGTAGACACCCAGGGAAGAGAGGTTGTAGTGGTGAAAGTTAAAAGGGTTCCTTTTATACGATCCATTGAATCCTGCATGGTCTACCAAGGCCACTACCAAGCGATTGGGAAGTGTTCCGTAGAAAGCATTATCGAGATTTGCCACGAGATTCCCCGCTTGGATAGCAAAAAACTTCGGGCTGATCCTAGTCATCGGATATTTGACGGTGTTTTCTCTCAGAACGCTGTTGATTCCATTGAACACGGAGCTCGACAGTTTCACACTACGGACGTACAAGACAGCATCTAACACAACAAGTTTATAGTCAGCATTGTCATCGGCACTTATGAGACAAAATGCATCTTTCTGACGGTGTAGTTTGATCGATAAGTCCAGACCATTCAATATCAGACGAGGTTGGTGAAATATATCCTCGTGCAAACGTCCAAGCAAGTCCACGGTCTTGCTATTTTTTGTCCATTCGTGCCTCGCGTTCAATCCGAGGTTATCCTTGGTGGGGTCCGTCTCTTCCATATGCCCGGCCATGTCTTTGTAAAATAAAGCAGATTGCAGCTGTGTCGTTTTCGCATCCTCTCCAAAGTTGAGCAACGTTTCCAACATCGCACGGTAGGCATACGTGTTGGTGGCCGAGGAAATCAGGCGTCCTCCAAGAGAAACATCGACTTGACTGAAGATCGTTGCTAGAGGGTAATTGACGAGGGAAACTTTCGCTGCATCGTCCAGATCGGAACCATCCCCTTTTGTGATCTTCACTTTCAAATAGAGATAAGTATTAGCAAGATCCAAAAACTCTTCCGAAGAGCCAGAAATGTTGAATTCAATAGGTCCAAGGTGTGATAACGTTGAAATAGGATGAACATCGATCACTTTGTAATTTGTCAACGCTGTTTGTAGGGGCGGGACGTAAAACAGATCTATTTCACTTTTTCCACATTCCGTTCTTTTCTCGATGAGGCTTGTTGCCATGATGAAGGCTCTGTTCTTGTCACACCCGATCAAAGATATCTCCAAGATTATTTGGCTGTCCTGCTCCTTTCTGTTTGCGTCGTCTCTTTGAAGTGGCAGAGACTTTAGACGAGCTTGCTTTTATACGTTGACTCCTTGTGCGTTTTCCAAGGATCTGGGTTGTGGCTTTGTCTAATAATTGCTGTCCGGCCTCCTTACTCCGACGTTGTGCAGCCGACTTGATGTTTTCACCACGACTGACGTCTCCTAATATATCCACGCCTGTTTGAAGAGCGGTCTTCCCTAACGTAGCCAGCCCTCGTTTCATGATAGGCATCGCTGAGCGTAGAACCCCCTTAAAGATGCTACCTAGGCCATACCCCTTCTGCAAAAGTGGTCCTTTAAAGCCTTTGATATTCCCTCCTGTTTGGCGATACGATTGATGAGCTTGTTGTCGAAAGTAGTCTTCCCAGAGATTGGTGGACACCATGGTTTCAATAGTAAAATCCTCGAACACGTTTGAAATGAAGTGTGATGATCACCTTTCCATCAGCAAATGGCACCAGAGTGTCTGTATCGTCTTTTATAGCCAACTCCAAGGATTCGATCCGATTGATCCGTACAGGCATGTAAAAGGGTTGCTCATACGTTCTGCATACCATCGCGTTGGTTTTTCCTTCCAAAGGTATAACACGTAATAACGGGATGTCAAAGTCTCCAACGATCTGATTGTTGATGATGTCCGTGTAAACGTACATGTTGTGAAATTGAAGGTTCATACTAGGCGAGACCTTACTTTCCTTTGTGTCTTGATCAACCACAGTTCCTTCTTTAAACCCTAAACGTGTGGCCACATCTCCGGTCAAGAGTAACCTTGACCCCTTTGAGCACGTGATCTTGACCTTGTTCTTATCTTGTTGATACTCAAAGTGGATGTTAGGTATGTTTTGAAAGCGATCCGATAATAGATGACACAAGTCTTCCACCGTGGGGTAGTAGCCTTCTGGGATAATCATCAGGAACCACATCCCAATGTTGTTGTCGTACTTAATCACGTTATATCCACGCCGCACGTTATGAAACGCGTGTAGATATTGTATTTCACAAATACCGACTTCCCAAACTCCATCCAGGTTGAGCGGGCGTGGGAGTTTGACTCTATAATGAGACAATGTATTAGAGGGATAGATAGACATGGAACTGTTGCTCGGCAACGTCAGGTAAAATTGTTGCTGTGGCTCCATGAGGTTTACAAACGTTGGATATCTTCTTGTCGAACCCAACTGTTGAAACTGTCTGGATATCCTTTCCACTTGACAAGAAGATAGATCTGATTCTTTCCTAGGACTTTCCTTTTTATAACCTTTTCGACTCGATAGGTGTCATCTTTGGTAACCAAAACCCGTTGTAATTCTTGCTCGTAGAATTTCCCTTGAAGCTGCTGGTTCTGTAAATCTCGAAGGGTATACGTCGTTGGTAAACCCGGAAACACCTCATCAACCACAAAGATTTCCTCGCTCCAGTTGTGAAGGTAAGCTTTTTGAAATGGTCTTCTTAATTTACTGATCCTCACCTCATCGCCTTGTTGAAACAACGGTCGGCTCGCTTCGACTGGCGGGTACAGGCGTCGGCGTATCTCTGTTTCATTTTCTTTGGTGACTTGCGATGGGGAAGTCCCTAACGTGCGATGCTTGGTATGGTTGTAAGCTTGCACCAGTGGTTGGAGGATATCCACGTATCGAAGTGTGTTTTTGGCTGTGAAGTATTTCCACATCTTGGACTTTAAGGTCCGGTTGAAACGTTCTACAACACTCGCTTTGAGTTCAGTATGCGTATTGAAAAACGAAATATGGTATGCTTTGAAAAGTTGTTGAACGATCCTGTTCGTGAATTCAGACCCTCTGTCTGCTTGTACTCGTACAGGTATGCGTCCTGAACGGAAGATCTTTTCAAGTGCTGCTTTGAGCCCCTTCCCGGTTTTGGTCTTTAAAGGTTCCACCCAGGCATATCTTGAAAACACATCAATCACTGTTAAGAGGTACTTGTATCCTCGGTTGTACCGACTCAAGGAAGCTACATCAATCAGATCCATCTGAAACTGATCATCGATACCGTAAACCATCACTTTTCGTCTCGAGTACCTCCTGCGTATGGGCCTGTGTAGGGTATATGTCAACTGGTTCTGTAGCCACTGCTTCACTTGCTTCCGTAAAATGTGTGGGTTTTCTTTCTTGGCTACTGCATACAACTTTTGAACACTACCATAACTCGACGGCTCCTGTGGAGTATAGTATAAACGATACAACAGCTGCTCCGTCATACTCGCCTCAAGTCACCTTTAAGGTACCTCCAGCACCAATACAATATACCGCTCACTTGACCCAACAGTGGAAACGTTCTACAAAGGCGAATACCGAGTACATAGTTATAGCCTGGTCCTTTTTTATAGTGTGAGGCTATAAATCCATACGCGTCATGAAAACAGGCATGTACCCTGACCACCTTAAATCGTTTCAGAAGTGTATGCAGTACTGGAGAATAACCGGGGCCAATCATCCCACCAGAGGGATTTTCTTTGATGGCTTGCACCCAATCCAGATTGGGTATCTCATAGATATTAGCGAGTGCGTGCACTATAGCTGCGTAGCGAAGTTGTTCTTCTGAACCCCAGTGTTGAGAGGTGGGAGGTACACCAGCCCCGGCAACATCTGGCACCTCTATTTCCTCTGCTGCTAAAAGGCGCGCGTAACGTAACTCTATACAAGGGAGAGTGTCCTCCACGATACGATACAAATCATTTAACGAGGTGCAAGTCCCCATGATGCGCGACTGACACAAATGAAAGCACCTACCCTTTTGTGCGTGTATTTATAGGCTCGTGGAATTATGATCCCAAATAAAGAACAGGAGGGGATAAAATTAACATCTTTTCGTATTCAATTGATACACAAGGTATTTTGGTTATCACGAATAGACTCGTAATTACACAAAATAACAAAGAGCACTACACTTGTTTGTATGAGTCATGTCTTTCATCTCGTAAGAGTTCCCAACACACTAATTCTTTAAAGAGTTGATCTTGAATGTAGTGATGACATTGACGTTCCAACATCGCTGTAGAGACAGGTATGGGCATGTCCTTCACCTTTTCATACCATTGGTGAGCGATCTCTTCTCGATCTAAACGCTCGATTGCTTTATCCATGTATGCTTCTACTTGATCCTCCCACGAAGACGTCTGGCAGACATGGCCCAACTGGTTTTCCAGTTCCATGTTGCATCCGCTGCAGTAAAATCGTGCAGTCTTTGGTATCTGCTCTTTCAGCAACCTTGCAAATATAAAGACGAGGGGCTTCTTGTCAATATTGGGATCGTTATCTCCATCCAGTTCATCAACGACTAGGCCATCAACCTTGGTTTTCTTCCCCTGTTTTTCATGTTTTGGGAACTCCTGTTTCCGTTTGCGTGGTGCTTCGTTGTTGTTCTTCTCCTCCCCTTTATCTTGAGTTTGGCAAGGGCCCTCCTGCTTCTTATCCCCTCCTCTCTTCGGTTTCTGTACCCCGAGCGCCTCCTGTTGCTTCTTCACAATTGCTTCATCCACTAAGTCTGTATATGACTGTAGACGTGAATATTCATCGGTGGTAAGTGCGATCCCAGTCTTGGTAGGCAAAAGGACTCCATCTCTCTCCATGTAATCCCTGACGTGAACCAGTATACAGTTCCCATACTGCGCAACACTCGTAAATCGTTTCTTCTTATCGGCTAAAGGAACCAGGTCTTCTCCTCCGCCATTTGAGATCAAAGTATCAATAGTGGGAGTGGCTGCTACAAGGCGACGATATTGATCTGAATCCAAGGCTATGCCCTTTTTCGTGGCTTTCAGGAACCCGTTCGTCTCTTCATAATCCCGTAGATGAACTAAGACTTTGTTGTTGTAGACTGTAACTGACATGTAACGCTGCTTTTTCTCGTTTAGTACAAATCGCTCGTCTGTTGCCATCGTGTAACCCACTTGAGGGCAAGTGAGAATACTGCTTGAAATCTGCTGCTTATATACACTGAGGATGTTCAGATGATGACGTCATGTCACCGAAAATAGATCCATAAATATGCTTAGTTTAGTACTATTGGAGTAAAAACAAAAGATGTTGTCATCAAGCTGAACAAACAGAAGGGGTGATGTAATCCTGCTGAACAAACAAACATGACGTGAGGTTAAGATGACGTAATCCCATAGTGCATAACTCAGCAAAAGCTGGGTTAAAAAATAGCGATGACATCATCCAGCCGAGTCAACATAACAGAGACTAGAAAAGAACACGTTCTTTGCTTGTTACTTCATTTGCAATTTGTTTGCTGTCGAAACCTCAACTCATAGTAAACTTTATCAGTGAAATATTGACTTGCTTTTCAGTAACTCGGAAATCTGTAAAGATGGCACAACACACATGTCAAGAATGTGGAAAATCATTTAAGCGATATCAAGATCTAACTTGTCATCGAAGGGTGCACAATGGGGAGAAACCATATCAATGTCATCTTTGTGAGAAGCGTTTCACACGTCGGGAAAATTTGACACATCATGAAAAGCTTCATCGAAAAAGAGCTGCTTCTGCTATCATCAGAGAAGATCCTATCTTACTCAAAAGACCAAGAACTGAGGAAGAGGAAATAGCTGCTTGTAGTGCTGCGCTTCGTCGTGACGATGAGGAAAAGGAGGAGATCAACGCCTGTACCACCCAGCTCGTCCATGCCTTGGAGAACGGTGAAGAGCAAGAGGTGCTACCTATATCGCCGCAAGTGATGGTGGGAGCCGGTTTGGATGACCTGACTCCAGTTCCTTTTCAATTGGAAGAGGCCTTGGAGCGTACCCTCACGGGCTATCAATTTATCTTCCCTGATACAACACAACCACTTCAGTTACTACAGGAGGCGGTTCTACAACTTCCCCCGTTTCTGAGTGAGTCGATTTATCCTCCAGAAGGCATCAAGTATTTCGTCTCTATTGAAGTGATTTTCCATCAAGGAAAGGATATCACTATCCTGACGGATCCCTCGGTGGTTTTTCGTTCTACTTCCTTTGCTGCTTATACTAGCGCTACCCTGGAAAGAGACCTTCAAGAGGGTCAACAACAGCTAAACACCTCCATCGAAGAATTCATCGCTAACGGATCAGGCTGGGTACTTCATAAAATTGTTAAACTTGAAATTGGTATTTGCAAGATTGCACCGCTATCAGGATCCACGTACCTCCCACTTCCGAAAAAGTTGCAAGAAAAGAAAGCACTCTTAAACATCCAGAACAACGATGATACATGTTTCTTATGGTCGGTACTAGCTGCTCTTCATCCCGTGGAATGGGGAAATCATCCTCAGTGAGTCTACCACTACCAGCCCTATGAATCTGAGTTGAACCTCCATGGTCTTACGTTTCCCATACAAGTCAAATATGTCACTACGTTCGAAAAACAAAACCCACACCTTTCCATCAATGTTCTTGGATGGGAAAACCAAGAAGCCTTCCCGCTCTACATGACGAAAGAGAAAGATCGCCGGCATCATGTTAACCTTCTCCTCTTCTCCCAAGACACGCGTCGACACTATTGCCTCGTCCGGAACATGTCACGTCTACTCACGGATCAACTCTCCAATCACAATGGCACACGATACTTCTGTCCGTACTGTCTTCATGGATTCTACACCAAGACCTCCCTCGATGATCACCTTCCTCTTTGTCAAAATCATGGAGCCCAATGCACCCATTTACCTGATGAAGAAAAAGCGACTCTTTCCTTTACCAAGATCCAGAATCAGCTAAAACATCCTTTCGTCATCTACGCGGACTTCGAGTGCCTTCTAGAACCTATCACTACCTGCCATTCTAACCCCAAGGCATCCAGCACTACTTTGTTCTACCACCACGAGCCTTGCAGGTACTGTTACTACGTCGTCTCTGTGGATCCTGATCGCTCACTTCCTCCTGTGCTTTACCGTGGACCCAATGCTGCTACCCACTTTTTAGACGCCCTCCAACAAGAAAACAACAAGATCCGCGACATCTTATCCCAACCCAGGCTTGTCATCATGACCGAAGAAGACCAAGAAGCCTACCGGATAGCCAACACGTGTCATATCTGTGAAGAACCCCTGGGTGCAGACAAAGTCCTCGACCACTGCCATGTTACTGGAAGATGCCGTGGAGCCGCTCACAACGACTGCAACTTAAACTATCGTCTCGATCCCAAACGCTTGAAAATTCCTGTCATTCTTCACAACCTTCGCGGCTACAATAGCCATCTCATCCTTCGAGGCTACAAACCCTACCACGGCAAGCTCTCCTGTATCGCCAACAACATGGAAAAATATATCTCCTTTGAAATTGGTGGCCTGCGGTTCCTTGATTCTGCCCAGTTTCTGTTAGCCTCCCTCGACACCTTATCCTTCAACTTATCCAGCGACCAAGTCTATCATACAAAGCTCTGGAACGAAGATCAATACCTTTCCCTCCTATTAAGAAAGGGAGTCTATCCATATGAATACATGGACAGCTGGCAACGCTTCGAGGAAACATCTCTCCCTTCTATCCATCACTTTTACAGTCACCTCACCAAGTCCACTGTCTCCCAAGACGACTACAACCACACTACGAATGTTTGGAAGATTTTCCACATGCAAAACCTCGGAGAATATCACGACCTCTACCTCAAGACAGATGTTCTTCTTCTCGCTGATGTCTTTGAAAACTTCCACTCTACGTGCCTACGCTACTATCACCTGGACCCTGCTCACAATTATACTAGCCCTGGCCTTGCTTGGGAAGGTGCTTTGCGAATGACAAACGTTACCCTGGACCTCTTCACAGACCCCGATATGTATTGTTTCATCAAGAAGGGAATCCGTGGAGGGGTTTCGATGATCTCACATCGCCATGCACAGCAAACAACCCGCTTCTTCCAGACTACGATCCTGCTCTTCCTACCAACTATCTCATGTACTGGGATGCCAACAATCTCTATGGTTGGACCATGTCCCAACCCCTTCCTACTGATAGTTTTGACTGGCTCGGCCCCCAGCAGGTTCAAGACTTAAATATTGATGAGGTTGGAGAGAACGACGACGTGGGATATATCCTCGAAGTGGACTTGGAATACCCTAATGACCTTCACGATGCCCATTCTGATTATCCACTGGCTCCAGAGTCTCTCCAGCTCAATGATGATTTTCTATCTCCTTATCAGCATGCCCTAAAGAACACACTCAATAATAACTCAATACACTCATGAACTTCATGGACTGCCTATGGAGGAGTTTTTAGGTTTACGCCCAAAGATGTATTCAATCAAGTACAATAATAAAGAGAAAAAAACAGCGAAAGGCGTGAAGAAGGAGGTGGTGAAGAAAGAGATTAGCCATAATGATTACAAACTGTGCCTGTTTAATCAATCAACATCGAAACATACCATGAATCAAATCCGTTCTTCCTATCATAAACTCTACACTTTAAACATCAACAAAACATCTCTCTCCTGTTATGATGACAAGCGCTATATCTTGAATGATAGTATCGCCTCTGTACCCCATGGACATTACTCTATCCACACATTCTAGAAGCCATGGACTTTACTTCAATTTGTAAATAAGTTTAAAAATCACATTTTCATAAACATCTGTATATAAACATTCACAAATTTGTAGATATAGGTATTGAATAAAGATATCGAATGGCAAGAAAAGAGAATCATCCTTGTCATCTCTTATTGTCCTCTCATTTCGAAGAACAAAGACACAAGACGCACCAGCACGCACGTAAACGCACGCTCGCATACCACGCACGCACGCAAACACACGCTCGCAAATGATATATCAACCATATACTGCTGCTCTGATATAGGTAAAATATGCTGACTAGTGTCTCTTCATCACTTAAAATAAATGTACTAACGAATACGCCATCATCCCATAAAATAAGAAACGCTGACCTAAGTACAAAAACACAACCGTTGTTTAGAAAATGATGACTCGGACGAGATGAAGAGCTAAGACACTCGTCCCACCGCTTTCATATTATCGGGATCAGAGAACGGAGTACGTGGCATCTAAAGCCCTCTCTTGGAGGCGCTCCCCACAGCTTTCCTACCGAAGGCTCCTCTTGTTTCCCTATTATCGCATTTCGCGCCAAAAACCTCTCCCAAAACACAATACGAACACCAGGTATTGTTCTCGAAACCATGGCACTTCCGGTGCCTGAATTTTTGTCGGCATCCCTTTGCATTCCCTCCCGAATTCCCTCCTGAATTTTGTCGGCATCCCTTTGGCCCAGAACTCTCGAAAATAACACTACTGGCATCATCGTGCTAAACCATGGAGTCTTGAAATAATCACAAGAAGACCAATAATCCTTTATTGAAGGTCTCTTATC
>JAAAKL020016831.1:0-10864 GCA_010016065.2 Carybdea cf. marsupialis auct. non (Linnaeus, 1758) | reverse complement strand
TTTGAGGGCAGGACGGCAAAAATTTGGTGTATAGACTCTTTAGCATGCTCTCCTCCACGGAAATCTTTAGTAAAAGGTGAAAGATTTGTTCGCTGCTGAAGGAAAGCCAGAGATAGGTAGCTTATTTGTTGCTTTTGTGAGGAAATCTTCTTTAGGATTCACTATTTGATGCTTAGCAGTTGTTTCGTTTTTGAACTATCCGAGACTCGTGCTGCACATAAAATATAGTTTATATTACAGGGTGGATCTGTATTTACTTTCGCGCTTTGTCAACTCCTGATTTTTAAATCGGTAACGCTATATTAATCTTTGAGCTCAGAGTCCCACTTAGTCCAAACCCCTAATGCGCATCTAGGTCTCTTTCTGTAGAATATCAGAAGTTTTTGGCGATGGCTGGTACACATTTGGCCTTTTAATTCACTAAGTGCTATTCCGCTACTATTTACGACACAGTCTTAGATACCATCAAACAGCGATGTTACGATCATCTGTCGCACCCAATATAACGACACGTCTCTGAGAACAGTCTGGATGCGAGTAAAAAAATCTGATATGTGAACCCCGAGTGGTGCAAGTCACATGGCTTAATGGCTAAAGGTCAACGACTAACCTGCCATCAAGTTGCTTGAGATGCACAAACAAATATGTTGTTTTCATAGTTACTCAGCGCATTTGAGACACGCTTCATCAGGTGAGGACGTAAACAGAAAACGAAAATAAAGCAATGATAATAAAAAAGCTGGGTTTCAGTGAAGAAGCAGAGGGGCAGTGAGGAGAAGATCTTTATAGGTCCAAATATGTACAAGATGACCGTGTTTATATCTAGTTTATCTAACTTTCACACAACCACTGGGGTTTCTGACGCAACTGCAAGGTGAAAATGAAATAAACTTATACGGTAAACAAGTTTATGATATGGCCAAAATAACCGGCAACGAGTTATCAGCTGAGTAGCGAATGTACTTGCTTGGGATAAAGGTGATGATCGGGCCATCAAGCGTATGGCCACAACCAGCTGGGTCCTCTTCCATGAATATTAAGCACTCTTATCCGTGGGTCAAAAGTGGTTGTAAACTTACTAACAGTAAATTGGTCCGTTCTGAGAAATTTCAATGTTTTCAGAAGATTTTATAGTAATGGAAATTTTTTACCGAAGACGCTCGAGCCCATGATACACGCACTGACGGCGTAATCTCTCCCTGCCGTCCACTAACTGCGGGCGGCAACCTACGATGAGAACATACCCTGGGTCTCTTCTCGACCATATCTTCGTATCCTGTTTCAATAACACGGGCACCATAGTCCCCTGTGTAACGTCAAAAAATTAAGCCAATGTTTTCCTATTTTGTTGCACCATCTTAATTTACTTATGTCAAGTGGTAGATATGTTCTATCGTCGGCTACGCAGACGTGATCACGGAAGGACATGTCTCCCACACTATCATAAGGTTCGCAATTTATCCGAATACGCAAGGAATACCGGGAGCTCGAAGCTCTTATCCATGTTAGCAGTAAGCGGGCCATCACAGACAGCATCCACGACGAAAAACACGTAAACAGATTGACAATTAGGGGCGAAATTCTTGTAAACTGTTGATGTGAGAACAGAAATGCCTGACAGAAAGCGTAATCTACTGATAATTGTAATAGCCAGGCTAAAGATCTTCACGAAAGAGACATGGCTACCAAAATTTATCCTTTATGTTAAGTTTTGGTGTACATGCTACTTTTATTTTGATACCCTCAGAGCGATACGTAAACTTAGCAGCATTTTAAAAATAGCTTGTCAAAATGTGGAACAACATAAATTATAAAAGTTATACTACAGAATTTGTAAAGGCAAATATAAACAAAGCAAAGTGGCAATGGTTATAAGTGGAGGATAACTATTCGAAGCAAATACAAAGGGATAAATTGGGCATTGTTGTTGAGTACAGCCTTGAGGTAGTTAATTATTCACATTTCATGGATCACAACGTCACTTCTGAAATTCGTAGCTGACGATAAACTGCTTTTATAGTTCGCTTTTCTCATATACACGCACATTATTTCCCTTTGTAACTTACTCGCTTAAGTTAAAACAAGGCCCTATAAGTCCATTGCCAGAACTGGTGATAACTGTTAAGGGCTTACAGTTGTCAAGAATTTGGGAACTGAAAAGAGGTTTGCGGTTTGTGAATAGCTTTTAGTTTCCCCAAGTTGGGAACAGCTGGTCACGTCTCAAAGTGAAGCTATCTGCCAGCTTTCTATCCGGCGCATAACTGTACGAAATCAAGTAACCCACTAGTAATTTAATAGAATTTTTGTTGAGACCAACGGCCGTCATATATGTGTTCCTGAGGAGACTATGATGCAGCAATTTATCCATACCAGGGGACGTTAGATCAAAGTCGACAGCACAGCACCAACATCAAAAAAATTTGTTATAAAGAAATTCGTCTCATGATAGATCGTGGAATTTTGTAGGCTATTTAACGATGCTATCATGACGGAAACCACTGCTGTAAAGCCGTGGCTAATAACCCAGGGGGTCCATAACGGGTCTCTACTGCTTTGTACACTAAAAGTGTCCCCTTGTCTTTAAATAGTTTGTTGGTGGTACAAAACAATAAAACTGCACGAAATAGCGAAAACATTTTAGCACTGAAAAGCTATTTTCGTCTGATACTCCTCAGAGTACAAAATCGTCAGAATTCAGATAGGAAGAAATCAATAAAACTTATACCAAACTGTGTTTTGAAAGTAGCCAATCAAATGTCTGACTGCTAGATTGGTGTTGTTTCGACCAATCAGTGTCTGTGAAACTAAATGGTTAGCCGAAGAGGCCCAATGAAAAAACAAATTCTTTTTGTCTGCAAAGCAACGGTTTTATTGCTTTGATGTGGACAGATTCCAGGACGGCTACGTGACCTAGTTCTGCCTATTATGCGAAAGATAACCCACACTGTGCAAAATTGTATACGGATGACCGCTTTCGCGTAACAGGCAGAGGTAGGTCAGCTTTTCACTTAGCCGTCCTCGAATCCGTCCATATCAAAGCAACAAACCCCTTATCTTTATGAATCTTGAGTTTTAAACCCTTACAAGGCTGCACATTTAAAAGGCAACTATTTGCTCTTGTCTGCTAAACAGGTAAAATTGTATACAGTTTTTCACTACGCTGCACAGGCCGGCAAGCATTGATAGCTGTTAGTATTCGATACTGATATTAATTAGTGAAGCCAAATCGGAAAAAAGGTAATGACAAATCTGAATTAACGAGCGTAACCTTGAGGTTGAAGTAGCTCTACTTACTATTACATTACTTACTGTATTGTCAAACTTTCCCGGCCATGTTTGCTTTCTCGAACTCCTTCTTCCGATCCACATTAGAATATCACTGTTCACATTCTTGACGTATCCATTTAAGTGTACACCGTACTGCCGTATACCTAACAAACCTAGTGACAGGTACAAAGGGAGACAATATAATCACAATTTAGTGAACCTTTAAAGTGAAAAGCCGATATATTTAGCGTTTAACTAGTCTATTTTCTTAAATCAGTACACATGGTAAAAGAGTAGAAATGCTATCGCTATGATCTTCTACCTTCAGAACCCCTTGGCATCTAAGGCTTTGACATGGTCAATACCTATCAGCACGAAGTCTATAGGGGGAACTGAGGTACCATATCGCACTAGCAGCAAGTAATGGTAACGCACACTCGTGTGAGATATACGAAATACGAAAGTCTAGCAAGTGCTTTGAAACACACGAGCTATTCATCTACCAAAATTGAGGTTAGAATAGGAAAAGGGGGTACAATCACATATACATCAAAGAATCGTTACCAATAACAAGATATGGGAATGCCAACTGCTTAAAAGGAGAACAAATCTTAAGAAATAAAGTATGAAAGGAAAGGGATATTCGTCAAGAAGTTAAGTATCAACAAGTTGGATTATCCATCAAAAATACAGAAAAATGTCGAGAAATAGAAATACATTTCAGAAGCGGTTCAAACGTTTTAGCGCTTTTTTCAAGCAGTAATCTTTTTACTCCAATCATCTGATTCCTTGATTCAAGTTCCTTACAAAGTTGAAGTTCATCCTTGAAATTTCTCTGGCGAAATTCTAGACTCAATGACTATTTAGCTGCTAGGCAACTAGCGTACAGTCGGTCGTGCACGAAAACGAGTCTAGCCGAAAATAAGTCCTCTAATGGCGATAACTGCATAGCAAGCTGCGATTTTACAATTCACGCATGCTCAGTAGCAGTAAATGACATGAAGATCTACATCAACAAAAAAACCCAAGATGTTTTCTACAATAACTGAGCTTTTAAAGTATACCTCCAGTGGTCAGAAAATTTTTGCTATTTTGTTCACTTTGTTTCAAGGAATCGGACTGCCACGTTATTGTGGTCTCACGTACAGTTTTCCGTAGTCATATTTGATTCTTTAACGAACTTATTCCAGAACGGGGAAAGTTTTGACGTCATAAATCTGACGTCATAAGGAACAGGTAAGTTCAGTTGTTGATCCTAAATACGAGGCAAAAATGTCGGCGGCAAGCAGTGCAGTTTTGAGCACTTTTACTCGAAGTACACTCAACGTGCGGCAAAAAGAATAGACGGAGGCTTTTCCGGTCAGTACAATAAATAAATTTCTGACCACTGGAGGTACACATTAACCACGTTCGTTTGCCTAAGTATTTAGTAATTTATATCAATTCTGAAGGCAAGATTTAATAACTTTCAAGGAGAAACTTCTGGCACTTTTCCAGATAACGAGGCTACGTCTTCAGTACCTGATTACGTAATAAACTAAATTGCGATCAAGTACGCATATAAACACTTTACGTTACATAACATAATATGAATGTTTAAAAAAAGGAAAGGTACTGTGTTTTAACTAGATGTTGTCACGTGAGCAATCTGACTTCAAACCCAGTTCACAATAGGAAAACAGTATTGCCCCGGTAATCGAAAGAGAACAATGCTATTCGCTTAGAAAAAGGAAAGTTCTCTATACCATGTGCCATGCTTGGCACACAAACTGTATTTTCTACGGATAGTACTATTCCAAACGGTTGTAGAGCACAACGGTCTGCGCCTGCCTTCGATAGTTATCGGACTGGAAGCACGAGGAGGGCTGTGAAGCAATAAAGATCAACAAAAGCGCACTCAAATTGTCATACTGATACACATTCGATGAGAGTGGATACTGTTGATTATTTTATTACGTGTTAATTGTATCATAGCCTCGCTTTCATTATCTCGTTTTCGTTTTCTAATATTAGCTATTTCCTGTACGTTATTAGTCATTTCCTTTTGTAAGTCAATTGTTCTTTGAATATACAGTCCTCTGTTTTTGCCTCAAGATATCAGATTTTGTTTAGTTAACTTGAGTTCAGATGAGTGTTGCTTTCGCTCTCTTTCTACGAATATGCATCTATTTCGAGTTTGGTTTCTCCTACAGATACTTTAAGCAGCGAGAGCTAGAAGTTATAATTTGGGGGGCTGTAACAATTCATTCAGCTAAACAAACCAAACAAAGAGGGTCTGGACTTAGCCAGCTCGTGACGCAAACAACGCAATCTTTGATAAACGGGTCAGAAACTGTGCAGAATACGTTTGACTTTCTGTTTTATGTAACAGTTTCTTTACTGAACCTTACGTTATCAAGTGCGTTTCCTTTAGTGCAACCTATTTTTGGAGCCTATGTTTGTATCGGTATGTGTATTTTTGCAGCCTATGTTTGTATCGGTATGTGTATTTTTGCAGCCTATGTCGTCTTGAGTCGTAGTCCTTTTCGGAACTAAGTTTCGAGAGATATTTCTCCGATCTTCAGGCTGTTGGACTTTGGACTGTTTGCTGACTTATGTTGTTCAATTGCGGACTCCGGAGGAAGTAGGGATCGAACTTTGTCGGGTGTTGGCGCTATGCTGATTTTGTGTTTCTTGTGTTTTCCCCGGTAGTGCTGGTAGCCATATGTGTGGTAGGTTGTAGGATGTGTTATTGATGCGGTTTTGGTGTTGCAGGGAATAGATTGTTTCTTTAATCTTTCTGGTTGTTGTATAGATTTTTCTGTTCAGTATCTTGCAATATCCCTAGTCATGGGGCGTGGTCATTTTTCCAGCAGTTTTCCGCGATCTCGTAGCTCTTTATTTCTCCTTTTTCGACTGCTTTCTTGTGTTCTTTTCCCCTCTGACGTAATGACAGTTTTATTGCTATTTAAGTAACATATACACTTACTTTTATTGCTATTTAAGTAACATATACACTTACTTTTATTGCTATTTAAGTAACATATATAGTTACTTTTATTGCTATTTAAGTAACATATACACTTACTTTTATTGCTATTTAAGTAACATATAATGAAACAGTAGGCTAACGAGAAACAGCGTACTCACATGTTGCAGACCGCTCCATTTCTAACAGGGCCTTTGAGTAGAATGATGATGAAACAGCGTAAGGCTATCCAAGATGAAGAGAAAGGAAGAAAAATGATACTTACGTCACCGATACTGGTGCATGCACGCGCAATAACCAACTTCGTACATTATCATTATCACCATTATTATTATAATCACGATCTTTAATAGGTGGGACAAAGGCTAGACGTCTCCAGCGCTATACATGCCATCGATTCATAGGGTTTTTTGTGTGACTCTTTTCATAACACCTGCATAGCTAGTCCTGCTGTTCCAGGTATTTCGCCGGGAGAACATAGTAGATTTACTATTAACTTACAAATTGCATAAAGGATTTCATAAGTGTACGGTCAAAGCCATGGACGACATTTTTTAATATATATACGCTGGGCCGTACCAAGAGGGGGGCTGAAAGTGTCCACCTTCCTCCAAGAATTACTATATGCAAAAATTGTAAACAAACCGTGTAGCCAGGTTGATATGTATGCGAAGGAATTGTTAGTCATTGAAAAATTCTAAGTTGAGGAAAGAGTCAGACCATACAACGATTCTGTACATTCCTGTCAAGTGTTTTGAGGAAGAGAGGGCCTGAAATGATCAGTTGCAATAGATAACAGAGAAATAGTAAATTGTGTCACCGTTTCGAATCCCTTTGGAGGCAATTTTCTGTTTCTCTTGCATTTTTGCGAGCTTGGAGTAGGCAAATTTGTCGTTAAAAACTTCATCAGAGGAGTACCACTTTTTATCATCATCATTATCATAATTATCATTGTTATTACTATCATCATCATCATCACCATCATTATCATCATCATCATCATCATCATTATCCTCCTCATTATCACCAGCATTATCCTCAGTATCATAATCATCATCATCATGATCATAACTATCATCATTATTACTATTATCATCACCATCATTATCATCATCATCATCATCATCATCATCATCATTATCACGATCATAACTACCATCATCATCATTATCATCATCATCAACCATCATCTACATGGTGATCTACATCTCTGTGACGATGGGGCAAGGATAGTGGCAAGTTTAGAAGAGAACAATGTTTTATATGATCGGAATGAAAACAAAGGATGTGATGTTAAAAAAAGTTTGCATTACTAAGGTATGGATTTTGCTGGTAGTGGTTTCTCAGTAACACGGGAACTCATTACACCCAAGACACTTATTCAAATTGATATATCATGGTTGTTTATGGGCTCATCTGTAAGCTAGTAACCTTTCAAAGAAATGATTTCATACCTCACTTCTCCATCCTTTTAATGATGCATATTTCTTCCTTTCTCTGAATTGTTTCATCACCCAATGAACAGCATCTGTACGTTTACGAAAACTTGTTAACTGTGGGTTTAGTGTTACATATTTCACATCAGAGCTCAAAAGGTCTCTTACAACCACGAAGACTTCAGGGTATGTGCTGAGATCGTTAAGCACAAATTGAGGTACATATCCAACTTGTACATTCTCTACAAAGAAAGGACGGCATGTTCCCTTGGATGACCCTGAAAAATGATGAGATGGAATACAAAATAGCGTTGTAGAAAGACAACAAAAAATGGCAATCATGCAAGCTTTGTAATATGTAAGCTTAGATTGGAAGGGAAACTTCAATTCCCTTAAAGCAAGAAAAGTAATTTTTAGAATATTATCCATCTTTGCATCGATAAGGTACATATATGAAATAGGTATTATGTTGCTGATTCCCTTTGATTTTTAGAATTAATTCATGGCCAGGTTAAGCAATTTTTAAGTAATTACAATGGTGAGTACTCACACTATTTTAAATACCTCTTAAGGTAAAGAGACATGAGGCTACAAGATCATAAGTTACATGCTTGGTATCCCACTGCACAGGGATGGGGGAATGGGGAGGGCAGCAGGGGCCGTGCCCCCCAAAGATTCGCCAAATCTCTTTTTTCTCCCGTGACCACTTTTTAGCTTTATCAAAATTGAAATTGATGCGACAGACATTGTGTCACATTCACAGTAAAATATGCATATTGAGGCACACAACGGATTTTGTTTCTGCATACTGTGGAACATGAAAAGTAAATTTGAACCCAGCCTAGTTGCCCCCCCCCCCTGCTGCATGAAACCTAACTCTAAGATTCTTCTTCTTTTTTTCTTTTCCTTTTCCCATCCTCTTCAAGGCCAAAGCCACTACTAGGAATGGGGAACTTTTCCCCTTCGGATAACAATCTATTCATGCTTGTGGTCTCCTCTCTGTCCCAAAGCTCGAAACATAGTCTCCCATTTCACGAGAGCAGATGACAGAGCACAGTACCTCTGGGATCATGTCAGGCAAGCTCAGGGTAGGTTTGAACTCATGACCCTCAGATTGTGAGTCTCTAACACTCTACCACTATGCCTCTACTTTGTAAACACTGTGTAGCAACTTGTTATATAATGAACAGAACATACAGGAAGCAAAATAAATAAAATAAATAAAATAAATAAATAAAATAAATAAATAAAATAAATAAATGTGAAAAAAGGTCCCTGACTAATGTAATACCTGAGTGGCAAAGTGTGTAGATAATTTTAGGGTGAGGTAGATCCTGACATAGTGATGATGCAAGAATGGGCCTTCTCCCTTTTATTTCTCTCTAGTACAAGTCAATCCAATACAAACAGGTAGCAACTATTTAGAAGCAAACATTCCAATGGAATGACAGCATCACACAGACTCACTTCCAACTAATGCCAACAAATGCAACAATCCTGGCCATTAAGGAGGAGGCTAAGCTACTCCCTAAATGAGGCTAAACGATGCCTATTTATCCTATGGCAACACACCAAGTTATGTATATACTGTGATAACAGTGCTGTGTTACTAAACATAAATTCTTGTACTATGACAATGATGTGAATACAAACCTTGAGCAATCAGGAGGGGGATTCCCGAACAATGTCAAGCATGAAAATGCAAACAAACTGATTACTCAATGGCAAAAGACCATGTTACTGTAACTTCATAATGAGGAAGATTCCAAAAAAATCTTTACATATACAAACTGTGTCACACAGTGCCATGACTGCCAATGGGAATGACTCAATTGTAACTTGTACAACCTACGAAGCCACTTTAAGAAAATTGCACAAATCTGCTGTGATATGAAGGTAACAAAGATAATTTACTGACTAGTAAAGAGAAAGAGAAAGAGAAAACTTATGAAATTAGAACGTAACCTGGTAACACTGATGCCTTGTTGGATTAAACACATAAATAATTTTTATCTCCCTATACAAGTAGTAGATAGTAGACAAGCAACAGATCATAAGTAAAAAGCCTATCTATGAGAACAACTTAAAGGGAAGATTGTGCCCAAGCCATGGGTGCAGATCGCTGCAAGACCTGTGGGTACTAACGGATTAAACAAGGCCAATTTGACATTTCTGGGCTAAAGAGTGGGGAATAAAGCAGCTGTTGTCTATCATCCTGAACAGTGAGAGGGACAAGTCCCCTATCCCCCCCTAGTATCTATGCCCATGGCCCAAGCCAAACACCTGTGCTTCTTATCAAAAAACAGAGTGACTTAAGGATGTTTTGCCTTGAGAGACTCCATAATAAACTGATGGGTTTCTAATCCTGTGTTTGGTCATCATTAGTAACATAGACTCTGTTGTCTTTGATAAGCTGGTTTGACTTCTTTCAAGGAGTTCCCAATCCCTCCAAGCTGCTCATTGATAATCCATGTGAGAAAACTGACACTATTGCTAAATGATTCTTATGTAAAACAATAAGCTGTGTGACCACACAATAAAATATTTATGCATGAAGTGATTTCTTTGTCTTTGATATTCCTGACTCCGGAAGAAACTAATGATGCCATATTAAAATATGTGTTGTATTCACGATAGGGAGTGGTTATGCATTGTGGGTGTATGGATGGATAAATGTTACATGTGAAAAGGCAACATAGTGTAATAATAGGGTCTTCTATCAGTGTAAGAAATTACATGTAGGCTACATCTCAAAGACAGAAACATCTGAGGGTCACTAGAGGGGGCTCTACATATATTCAAAAAGGTGGCACTAAGGAGAAGCTATATGAAAAAATGTTAAACAGCTATAATCTAAGAAAATTCAAGATTAAGTAAAGGACTCCTGAGAGGGGGAGGGGCCAAAAAAATGCATACATCAAGAAAGCTTTCCCTGTTTTGAAATGATTAAAACGTACAGCCATAAAAGATTTTGAAACCTAAAGTTACCAAATAGTATGTAACTTTCATTTATGGCTCATTTATGACTTTCATATATTTTTGGACTCTCCCCTATCCCCCAGGAACTGAAAGAAATGAGGAACCAGCAAAATGTGTGGGTTGACAGATGTCTATCACATATGAGAGTACAACAGAATGTAATACCAAATATATGGTCATATGGTATGATGTAGTTTAGTATGAAATAAACCTC
>JAAAKL020016829.1:0-10865 GCA_010016065.2 Carybdea cf. marsupialis auct. non (Linnaeus, 1758) | reverse complement strand
ACTACAATGCTGTTATTTGTGGAAGGCACACGGTCTTTGTGGTTAGTTGACAGCGCTTTCTTACTGCTATAAACTACAATTTTTATCCACAAAACCTCTATTTCTTCCATTTCTAAATCCACCACTCCCTCTCAATGTTTCTGATTGGAAATGTACGCAGCTAATCCTCTTCCTTTCCCGTGTTTTCTTGGGCGACTGACGAAGGAATACTAAATAACGAAAGTGGTGCAGTGTATTGTCCATGGTCTACCTGCGTTTCACTGAGATCAAAACCATCTATGCCACGAAAACTTACCAACAATTCTCAATGTCTCAACTGTAATAAACTTTCGCAACAACCATTCCGTTTATATAAAATTTGGTGATTGATCTATACACCCCTTCACAGCAGCATATTTTCCAGATAGAACTAAAAAATTTCTATTTTTAAAAATGTTCAAAAAACTATACCAGTTGGGCATGTAAAATCCAGTGTCAAAATCGCATTTCTGATTTTTTGATGAAAAAAATATCGCAAAATGGCTTTCAATTCGCATTGATTCCGTAACTGAAAAACAATTCATACCAAAGTAAATGCCACGGTAAAGTGAATAACTCTACACTATTTATAACTAGAGTAAACGTGAACTGTCAGTACAACCTCCATTATACGATACGACAGTCTTAGCACACAAGTCATGATTTTGAACCTTCTTTGCTACCAAATTGAACTTGAAGTTTCTGATGTATCGATACCGACTCAATTTTTCCATATACACACGTTCCACTAGTTGTCATTGAAACGAACGTTCAATCTCAATACAGATGATCTTCTCTTTAAACAAAAAGATTCATAGCATTGCTTCGTTTCTGAATTATATAATTTCGTTTCGTTCAACTTTACAGAACCCTACCCTAGCCTTGCGACCTTAAATAAAAAAGAACTGAGCGAGTAGAGACCTGACAAAGTACAACTTTTAGTACGATCCTTCTGCGATTTGAACAACCATCAACAAAAATGACGTGAACTCGATAACTACATCAAGTGGTACCTAATACAGAAAAATGATGAGAAGTGTCTCTTTTCCTACATGGAGCTGTCATAAATAGGTCTTGATAACCTCTCTGTGATGTTTATATCATTAAGATTCTTCTCTGCAAACACCTTTGGAATTTTCTTTCCTTTTCGTTTTAGTTGTTAAAATCAGGTCATCCAAATTATAGGGCGTAAACTGCAATCAAAGCATCATCAAGAATCCTCCACTGCTCCCATTACCGCGCTCCTGTTTCGTCATCCCGTGGTGGACTCTACAAAAAAGTACAGAAATAATACATGAACCTCTACCGAAAAGGAACTTGAGTTATCAACGTAACAACAACAATATATGAACATATCTCGAGTAGTTAATAATCTCTCTTCCATGAATACATCAGAGGCGTTTTCTCCAGCTGTGCTAGGTGAGCGCCGCACGCTCATAAATATAGAACCAAAAATATTTGTACGTTCTTTAATTACTTGCTAGTCTCTTCATTACATCAAATCCAAGTGTAGTAATATGTTAATCAATTTGCCTTCCTCCAATTGGTAAACTTGGTTAATTCTTTTCAAATCCAAAGGTCACTCAATATCCACATCTCACTGTTCTGTCACAAGTCTGTATAGAAATAAAACGCCCAGTTACTCTTCTTTGCTCAAGTCTCTGTACAGCTTCTGTTGAGGCAGGACGCCACTTGAATACATGGGGATACTTCATTACAGTAAACATGACTAGAAACCGTCATTAAGAAGAAATGAGCTCGATCGACTATCCTTTGCGGCTGTGATTTAAGACGGATGCTCACCGGTGGAGTACCGGGAGCCAATGTTCCGACTAGTGAAAAGTGAACTTTGTTATCACCGGTAACCATAGCTCAGTTGATAGAGCAACGCGCCGCCAATGCGTGGGCCCCAGATTCGTATACCGTTGGTGACATTTTCACTTTCCACTAGTATCTCTTTTAATGTAGAACTGCAGTTGATGACAGTGAATCAAGATCCAACAAAAGAGAGAAATCAGCGAAAAAAGATAGCATCGTTTTATTACCATCGAAAATAAAATAAGTTGTCAAGGTGACATTTCATTTCACGTAATTGTGTTCGTTTTGCTTTCGTGTATCGTCCATCGATACTCAGCTTGGTACTTGTCTACTATTTTCCGCTTCACCATTTTAACACTGTGTATCTAGGTCTCACGAAGACGTTCCCTCTATAAACGTTTCAATAGCCACTTCGAAATCTTCAACTCGACTAGCACGAAACCTACAACATCTGCGAAATAACATGTTGGACATACGCCACTCATATTGTGATTGAGATCTTCATGTTGTTGCTTCGATGCCCTCGCTTAGGTATACTTATTCTTAAACTTCTATCTACCCCTACAGAAATTATTCCCCTCTATGCGGAGGGAAAGTGTGACGTCAAGATTTTGAAAATTTTTGATCTATGTAAAAAATACTCCCTTTTCATGTTGACCTACTAGTACGAATGCCAATGGCCAACATTGAGAGCATTGCCCTTTCCCAACACCGAGACATCTGCTGGCAAAGTTTTAAATCTCTGTAACAAAACCTTCTTACTTGGTGCTGGTTCCTAACGTAAAACACCAAGTAATATTAACAGAATTTTGAACAAAGAGATTTGAATTTCAAACACCTCTGGTTTAAACACTATATACACAAAAGGTCTGGTATTGAAGGAAACAGCCTATTCCAGGATTGCCTTAAAATATCTGGAGGCAAATCTTAATATTTCCGAAACTTTTGATTTGTGACGCCATCACTTTTCCTCCGCATATCCGACTACTAAACTAGTATTAGCAAAACCACTACGAAGTCTGTTTGTTTACGTCCGAATTAAGTGTGGGTATAGAGTTAAAGCACACTGGTTATATAAACAAGAAATGGATTATGAGCACCTAATACAAATCGCTTCAAGGTAAAAAAATCTAATCCTATGCTCGTGACATCTAGGTTGTCACGCTTTGGCAACCTTGCGAAGCTGAGGCAGTTCTACTGTGAAATGTCTGGTAGTGTGTGGCAGCGGCACTAAAACATTTCCTTGTTTTCAAACCTAGCTTGGTGCCTTAAAACGTGTTTTTGTCCTTACCAATTATAAAGTCCGATCTTGTATCTTGTATCCAACATACAAATTAGACTTTTCATATCGTTGCGTTACAATGTAAGGATGCAACTTGCGACATTAGGAGCAGATTAAAAGAACACAGTTTGTTTACGGAAGGCATTTCTTTTCTGTCCGCCAAATGTTGGCTTAGTATGTCTATAGTACGAAATGTACCCGTACTCCGATGCGGTACATTACCACAAAAGAGCAGCTGTATGGAAATGCAAGAAACATATCTTTTCACACGAGCAATCACAAACAAGCAATCAATCGCAACTAATTTGGCGAGTTGGCAATATTGCAATCAATTTTATGTGCTTCTTATCCTACATAATATATATCTTACTTTAGGTTTAAGGGCTCCAAGATAGGCCACATTTTATAGAGACTAATTCATCAGGGCAAATTTGATTTATTTACAAA
The DNA here is from genome assembly GCA_010016065.2 of Carybdea cf. marsupialis auct. non (Linnaeus, 1758). Taxonomy (NCBI): domain Eukaryota; kingdom Metazoa; phylum Cnidaria; class Cubozoa; order Carybdeida; family Carybdeidae; genus Carybdea; species Carybdea cf. marsupialis auct. non (Linnaeus, 1758). The sequence continues at coordinate 7,300 of JAAAKL020016829.1, read as the reverse complement.
TTACATTTATTAACTTTCAACGTGTCTACTCATATTGAAACGTGCTTTTGCTGTCATCATCAAATAGCAAATACATTCTATTTTTGTATCACGCCTCTATTTGAAGACCTTCGGGATAGACCACATTGTTACTTTTATCCTGAGGGGAGGGGGCAAAAACGAGCTATCATCGAGGTCCAGATCGGCTGAAATTGGCCTGTGGGGAGTAAAGGGAACACACTTACAATTTCAGCTCTCTGGAAGAAACAACTTGGTCGATTACAGTGCAATAAACATAAGTTAAACGATTCTATGTAAAGATAACATAGATACAACAGCGATACAGGAATGAAAAAAACCGGTAAGCGTAAAGTGTCTATCTGATAAAGCTCCGTCTTAACTTTAACTAGACTGAGCTATTTTGAGATTCCCACATAAATAAGATCATTTGTCAAATAGTGAGCTATAACGTCCCAGAACATCCGTACCTTGACAAGTATCCAAACACCGTTCGAAAATCCATTGTTAGAATCAATAGGATCGAGTATCAAAACTTAAAACAAGCTTATTTTCTTAGCTTAAAAGGTAATACACAAAAAATTAGCTAACAACAGAAAAACCGATATAAAACTGCGATTAAGTATTGACCAGTGGTGAATGTCTGTTTAGTTTGCATTAATGACCTACAGATAAATGAATATTCTCATTTTCCAGCTGTGCCGCGAGATACGATGTAGGAGAATCTGCTTGAATTAAACATAAACGTGTTGGTTAACAGGTCATCGTGTCAGCAATTTCTTCTGGAGCAAGCTCTCGATTGACTTGTGCACAAGAACCCATCTGCATGAATACGAGATACACCCAAAGCTCGTTAAGTTATTGAATCAGCCAAGGTATTATAGACGTGCAAGGAATATTGATGGCGCTTCCTGAGATGTGCTTATACAATAAGGGGTGTAAAACAGGTTAATAACATATATACATGTGGCTCACGTTTCGTGAATATATCACAGTTACTTACTGCTACGTATTTTGGTAGCTCATTTGAACAAATGAAGATTTTTCTAGTCAACTCTACCGACTATCATCACCATTTTCGCCCACATATTCTATGACATACCTGTTAGTTATAATCAGTCAATTAAAACAAGCATAGTCGAGAACCGAAAATAAATATCTTCGTGTCGGGGCTCGATAATTCTTGCACCAGTTGAACTTGATGTTAGCACAAGATCAAATGCTGTAAAATTATAAGCATCCTATTATGTAAAGCCGCACCTGCACGTTTACTTGTATCTTCACTACATATCATCCAGGCCTACCTCTAGGGGTCTATTTTAAATTGATGGGCTGCATGATGAATTAAAGCGGGAACTTTTAGAAAGGTCTTACAGACTTGCAACACACTCAGGTAATTAGGTCCACATAAATTGCAGCCACAGGGTTTCGGGGCTTACACCCTTCTGTGTTGAGCTTTTACTTTCAACTATCACACGCTTAGATTCACAGACTCCCAATTAGTGAGCAGTCGACTGCTATGAAGACAGCGGCAGCAGCTATGGTGCTAGACTAATACAGCATCATCTCTTGTTGTAATACTTAGATATGATAGCAAAAAAAGCAAGCAAGAACTGTGCGTGCGGCTGCTGGATCTCTATCTCTCTTAAGGAAAGCCCAAGAACACGTCATTAGCAAGAGCTGCGGGGTGAATGTTGAATGTAAAACGCCTTTAAATTCCGTCAAGCGACTATCAATTCTATGCTGCTCTTTAAAGGCATCTGATGAGATACTGTCTTCAAAATTAATGACATGCTGAGTCATTAGGAAAGTACCATTAACGATGTAGGTACTGCAAATTATAGTTTCGTTGTTGAAGGCCAGCAGAAGCTCTGGCACTCTAACTAAGAATAATCTGCGCAAAGGTTTGTTTACGGTAGCGAGCCTCAAGGCACACCTGTAATAAAATCAAAGTGAGAAGATAGATCCTCCAATAATCAGCGGATGTGACACACAAAAGTACATCAATGCAAACTGCCACAAACACGTGCTACTTTTAAGTGAGCACTTTACATAAAGGCACTAGGTTACTTCCCAATTATGAGGTGTATATTTAGATTACTTTGCATGTACATCTAACCTCAAACAACTCACAAAAACAGTACTTAGACGATACAAGAAACCATGTTGCAGAAAATCTTCTGGAAAACACATTTGGCAGCAATCGATCAAGTAACTGGAGACGAAAACAAAGCTGTAAGACAGTTCATGCTTTAAATCATTTAGCTTCGTTTACCATATGATAAATCGGACTAATCCACGATGTACTCGAGGACAACGAAATAAACATGACTTTTTGTTTGATATCTGGCTGACTTCGATAACCACGAAGTTATGGTTTGTTACTGATTGTTATGTAAATGTTTCATTACGGTGCTTTATGTTCTATTATGTTATGTTATGTTATGTTACGTTACGTTACGTTACGTTACGTTACGTCATGTCATGTTATGTTATGTTATGTTTTATGTTATGTTATGTAATGTTATGTATGTTATGTTATGTTGTTATGTATATTATGTTATGTTGTGTTATGTTATGTTACGGTATGTTACGTTATGTTATGTTATGTTAGGTTACGTTACGTTACGTTATGGTATGTTATGTTTATTACCCCTTAAAATGACTACACGGGCATTTTAAGGACTAAATCATGCTATGCTACGGTCATCATGTTGCATTACGTCATGTTATACCTTAAACAAGAATTTTACGAGGTAAAATTTTCAAAATTTCTGAGGAAGGACCCTCAATAAACGACAAAATGGGGTATTGAGCCTTCCACTATTTGTATGCCTCTACTCACTTTGAAAACACCAGCAAGCGCCCATGAAGTGGAATCATCCGTATGAACAGAAGCTATCAAATTTTCCTTCAAAACTTGAATGACGCAAAGAATCACAAATTTCCTTTTAACATAAGAACGATCGTTTGTCAGTTAAGAACACACCTCCACATGCACATATAACAAACATTTTACCTTAACTGATATTTGGCTTTTGATGATGACCGATCGAAGAATCAGCGCCTAGAAACAATACGAAACAACAATAATGAGTGAAAACTTGACGCACCTTAAGCAGTATCTTCAATTTTGACGATAAGAGTGCAAAATGAACATAATCTTAACGAGGTGGATATCATAGTTCTTTGCATTACGTGACGTCACTTTCTGTCAGCTGAGAGACATTCTCATCATAATAGTATCTACGCTGCAGTTAAAACTAGTTACTACTACCTTTCAAATGTTGCTCCGTGATACAAGTATAAAACCCAGTAGCAATATAGGCCTCCCAAACAGATCTACGGTGAATCTTAACGTTTCTAGAAAATACTTCTTCTAAAGTATATACGTAAGAAGTGGTCGGTCCCAGGTCCCAGGTCCCAGGCACCTCGTGTTGAGATTTCCATCCGGTCAGTAGTTTCCATATCCTAAACTATCGCTCCGAAACCTGGGGGCTAAGGATAACTCATGGGCCTGCAAATGGTAATCTGGGGATCCGCAACCTATTGAAATCAGATCGAGTAAAGGGCAATTTCTTCTGTTCTGCACCGCTATTTACAAAATAAAATCATTAAAGGAGCAATAAAAGTGCCATTCTTAGCTGTGAAGTTACTAATAGAACCCTTACAAATGCATAAAACGAACACAAACGGATTTCATATAATCCAATCGAATTTGTGCAGGGGCCTGCAAGTAATATCTTATATACATAACGGCGTCTGTGAGGAACACAAGGTTGCTCACTATTGTCCTCAAAAACGTGATAAAATAACCCAACCAAAAGTAACCTTAGTGGTGGCTGGGGCTTGCACACTTACAATCAAGAAAATTTGAAAGTGGGTTCACTACAATTAAGAATTGAATTAAATTCCCTTCCACTTCTTCAATTTTCTAAAAACTTTCCGATCTCCGCTGCTGTGTCAATTGCTTTGCGATCTTCAGGCAGATTACTTTACTATATTGGACTGTTGATCCTTCTTACTATCAAAAACTATTTCCGAGCCCTGATCTAGACAAAAAGATTCCTTATTAAGTGCTACCTTGGTCCTTCTTTGATATTCCTGGCCCATAAGCAGCGCTTTTTCGAAAGTAGAACTCCTTTGATCAACATCCCGAGCATAAAGGACCTGTAGAGAGATTAGAATTAGAAATAAGCTACGAAACAACAAATAACAGTCTACTTCGCTAGAGCAAATACACTGCAAATCATGCTATGTAAGGGATAGCATGATAAGAGTAGAGGCTGATCAATAACACATTAATCCTCTCTATTACCAATGCGGTTGGAAAGTGTGACGTCACGATTTTGAACATTTTTGAATTAAGGGGAAAAAACTCAATTTTCATGTTACCCTATTAGCAAGAACGCTAATGGCCAAAATTGAGAGTGATGCCCTTTCCCAGCACGGAGATACCAGGTTTCAAAGTTTTGAATCTCTCTAACAAAACCCTATTATTTAATGCTGGTTCCTAACGTAAGGAACAAAGGAATATCAACAGAGTTTTGACCAGAGATATTTAAGATTCAAATGCCTCTAGTTTAAACACTATATACACTACAGGTCTACTACTTTGAGAAACAGCCTATTCCAAGCTTGCCTTTCGATAACTGGAGTCAGATTGTACTATTTCTACAACTTTTTATTTGTGACGTCATCACTTTCCCTCCGCATTGTGACTGTCAAAAAGAAAATGGTGCTAATATAAGGCTTCAACGGGTATTCATTTTTCAGGGTCATAAAATTGATTGAAAAACACATTTACAGTAGTATTAGTCTTTTAAAGTTCAATAGTAAACGAGATCCTATCATATCTACAATGCGTTTCCTTAGACAGAAGGTTGAAAATCGGTCACAACTCTATAGAGTTCGCTTGGAACAGTTGAGACTAATTTTCAGGCAATTTTCTAACAATCAAAAATTGATCGCTAGAGAGTTAGTCAAGAGTGTCTGACATAAGAGGGTTTCATGCGTATTCATGAGTCGCACCCTAAACAACTACTTACTTTCACAAAAATAACCATTAAATAACACTTTAAAAAAACAACATTAACCTGGCATTGGGCGGGAAAAACTTTCTATGCGCGCAGATGTGCATGTATGATATATAGTGATATGTTTGGAAACGGTGATACTCTACTCTTAAGTGGTCACTCTTGGGTTCATGGAAGTAGGTAACTGAAAATCAAGTTAATGTGGCACGTAAAACATTTAAGCCCTTGTAAATATTTTGCGTCTGATAATGGCAAACTTGGTAAGAAGCGGGGAGCTGTGACCACAAATCCATGCGCATTTTTATAAAATTAACATGCAATGTTAACATACAAGGCAGGATAATAAGAGTGAAGGAGATACAGTGATTATATCGTTACTTCACATTAAATTTATTGCGAAAGCGATTAATCAATTCCACAAAAAACACCAAAATTTGGGCAGGTTTTCGAGGAAAAAGTACTAGTGAAAATGTTTATATAAAAAAATGCTGTCACTAGTGTTCGGGCCCTGATCCACGCTATCACGGCGTTTTTGTATCATCTAAGTTTTACATTCTAAAGGCAGCATTTTACTTTTAAAATAAGTTCACCCTCCTTTATATTGCTATGCAGATTTGGCGAAAAGCAATTTAAATAAACACACATAGAATTGTCATATCAGGGAAAACAATAATTGATTTTTACGAGGTCGCTGTATAGTTCTTCTTACAAGAATGTTAGATTGATACCTTATTCTGCGAGTCAATTCTTGCTGATATATGTCCATCTAATATAAGCTGCGTCAATTCATCTTCAAGATCTGCCACTGACGTATTAAATGCAACTGCCATTTTATGAAGATCAGCTGACACATACGGACTAAAATACTATGAAAGAAAAGATGAAAATTAATACAATCAAGGACTCGATAAATACCAATTTCATAGATGCTATGGAAAAAATGTATTTCACCAAGAAGTGAAAAGTAATTTGAGTATATTTCATTGCTTCTTTTATTTTGTTTGCAGCAATTGTTGAGCTCAATGTCGAGTGAATTACTACTCTCTCTAGCCCTTGAAATGCGGCTTTTCTATCACGAAGATTTCACAGCACAACAAGTGTAAGGTACTTGGTAACACAGTAACGAGATTTTTTACTCATTACCAACAGAGCGTTTCGACACTCACTGTCACCATTCTCAAGTGAATGAATAGTAGTAATCGAAACTAATTTTATATACATAGTTTTACGTTATAAGGCGTGCGACAAAAGAACGTTATTACAATTCAATTGCCATCATCTGAAAATACTATTTTACCGGCTACAATTGATCAAACGTTAGTGTAGGAAAAATATGATCACAGTAAGGTCTATACAACATGATGGGTAAAGAGGAACTAATTATAGGCGGGAACTATGACGTAGAGGGTTATGGACAAGAAACCTGAGTTTGCATAAGAACTTGAGGTCACTGCAGGAAATGGGAACGATGCGATGGCATCGATTACCACCAAATCAAAACGATAGTATGGAAACGGATAAGGTCAGGCAGGAGAGAAGAAAAGAAGGAAAGAAAAATTAAATATAAAAGTGAAGAAATAAGATGAAAGTTAGCAAAGAATGAATGTACTCACTTGGATCAGTGCTCGATTCCTAATTTCTAAATACAGCTTACTAACATGCGGAGAGAGGTATATGTCCAGCATAAGATTATCCTGTGAATGAAAGATAATATGACAAAACAACAATGGAATAATTATGTGGTCATACAAATGAGGCGAGAATGGGTGTAGGAAGTAAAATAATGGAGTTGGATAGGAGGGGTACGAATTTTCTAATGGGACGTCAACTTTATTGTATAATTGCACTTTGATATTTGACTGCCCACTCTTCATTAACATGGCAAAACCAATTTGTTACAAAATTATAACAACAAAAAATCAAAGGACGACAAGCACAGGACAGAACAGTCTTTCGAAAATAAATGACAAAGCAAACTGCTACAAGTCACTTAGAAATTAAGATGCCGACCTACTATGGTGTCTAGTGCGTATTACATACCACCTACAAATGCGTTCCCCTCCCTCCATTAAACATGGGTTCTCTTAGCAAATATTTCCAGTTCCTCATTTGCATGAAAATAGTTTTCCTTCGAACGACGACCTTATCATTTTACAAAATTAGGCACAAAAATGCAGATGCCAAACCAACTTAAATTGGACCCAACGCAGTGATACATATATTATATATTAAAACATATATTAAAATGGATATAGATTTGAAAAAAG
>JAAAKL020016828.1:0-10865 GCA_010016065.2 Carybdea cf. marsupialis auct. non (Linnaeus, 1758) | reverse complement strand
TCTACACGGAGATAATCTTTACAAAATCTGCCATCACGATCGTAACATACTTTGTGGCATGCAAATGGTAGGACTTGAAAGATCCGTTGACACATAAAAGGGTAGATAACGAAGAGAAATAATAGTATATATCGTAGATACAAGCCCTTTAATCTATTTATCCCATTAGGACATGTGTTAAATCTGTATTTATTTAAAAGATAAAGGTGAATCGAAAGTGCAATAGTCATCAAAAAGGGAACGGTGACAGAAGTAACCACTGCAATTAACATTTCTGTAAACGCTGTCACTTCCAATGATTGGTGTAGACATTTCAGTGCTGGAAATGAAAACACTTCCACTGTTACTTGATAGCATGCTGTTGCTAGAATTGATAACAATCTTGGCCATTTTATTGCGGACAATAATTTTACTATAACCGCTAGCATTTGGTAATGAGCTAAAAAAACTTTAGAAAATGATAAAAGAACGTCGGCAAGGGTACGCATCTGCGACTTTTCAAATTCGATTTGATCCGCCAAAAGGGATAATACAACAACTAGTAAAATAAGGCATGGCCCAATGAGCAATTTTATAATCGATTCCGTCATCGAGTGACATCTTAAACAGCCAAAATATGAGTGGTAATAATTTGCGTTGCATACGGAACACAGGGGACCAGTGTAGTTATCTTGACACTTTCCTTCGTTCCCACCAAGGCATGCTCCACGGAATAGACAGTGATGTACTTTGGGTAGTTTTGCAAAGAATGTTATGCACCTGCGGTTATAGTTCTCTCCATCTGTCATCAAATTTTTCTGAAAACACAGATATTTCTCCTTTTCCATCATGTTATTCCAGTACCACCAATGACCTGGTCTCAATCTTGCAGTATCGTTCTTACAGAAAATGCCTCCTTCACGGCTTTGTTCACATCGATCAAATCGATTTATACGACAATGTCCCTTTAAGCAATAACAGGCCCGAGTATCCGCGTGTCTGGTGATATCCGTTCCTTGTGGACATGCTTGACATTGCAGTTTGGAACTACCTTCTGTGTGGTTGACAAACAATCCAGGACTGCACAACTTGCACTTATTTTGAGCAGTTTCATCTTGATAATACCCTCCTCTTTCACAAACTGTACACGAAAACTTGCCATTGTTATAATTGCCCAATCTGCATGAAGTACAGGTTGTTTTTGCCAGAGGAAGTCTCTCAGGACATGCAAATCCCCTTAATCGAAATGATACAGCCATTGTTTCGCTTAGTTTTGTAATGGTAACGGGATACTTTGTTGTGCATATGACGTTAACAATGCTTGGCTTAGTAACATTGACTTTCATTAGCATATCACAGCTTAAATAATACTTTGTACTTCGGCTTAAACCAGCCACAAGTTCATCAGTAATGACGCTTATGTTGTTTTTAAAAAGTGTAACAACCTCCAGCTCCTGTGATACATCGCTGAAGATGGGAGCTTGGGATATATGATTGTCATCCAGAAGAACATATTGTATAGCAAGTCCTTTGAATAAATCATGGGGTATACGGGCAATATTGTTTGAACTTAAATAGAGTGAATGTAGTCCATAGATGTATTTGAAAGCATTTGGATGAATGAATTTTATATCATTACTGCTTAAGTTGATAATACTTACAAATCCTACTCTAGGAAAATCATGTTCTCCCACCATAGTTATTTTATTCCATGAGAAGTCAAGAACAAATATCATGGACTTATGTGAACGGAGAGATTTGGGCAGTTGTCGTATAAGGTTACCTCTTAAGATCAGTGACGTAGTTTTAATTGAACCGATTTTCTCCACATCTTTTAATCTGTTGCCTGACAAATCTAAAATCTGAAGAGCACTTTGTATATTTGGGCATCGTTCAAGGAAATTGTTGCTCAAGTCTAAAGCCCTCAACTTTGCATTGTGGACGAAAAGATCGTGCGGTAACTGTTTCAGCATATTCTTGCTCAAATTTACCTCTGATAACAGGTGTAGATCCATGAAGGCATCACGAGCAATAGTATGCACGTTGGAATTACTAAGAAAGAGTCCTTGCATATTTGAAAGATTTTTAAACATGGCACTGTTGATGATAGGAATTTTGCATGACGACAATGATAAGAAATTGATATTTGGAATGTTCTGAAAAATGGATCGAGATGTATTTAGGAAAGAGATTCTGTTGTCACGAAGGTCAAGAGATAATAACGTTGGCACTGGTGTATTGAAAAATCGAACAAATTCTTTGTAAGTCAGTTCATTCTCTTGAAGCAAGAGCGAAGTGATCTGATGAGGTAGTGCAAAGGCAAATTTTTGACCAGTGGATCTTAGTTTCAACGTACGTATCTGATAATTTTGAAACGTATCCCAATCGATCCGCAAGCCTGGATTGAATTCCAGATTCAGGACGTAAATGTCGGATGGTAGATCTTTAGGCACCTCAGTAATGTTTTGAGAACTGCAATCGATATTTGTAGACTCCTTTCCTCCTGTGCAAACACAGTTGTTAGGGCAGTCTGCATAGACAGTGTACGTTCCACTAAAAGCGAATAGGCTATACAAGAAGATGTTATCAACCAACAGCATTCTGAGCTCTGCACCCTGCACAAAAGCAAAAAATTAAAATGATTAAGGCACCTAAGATCTCTCATCGGTGTTTTGGGTTTGGACCACATGTAGCTTACAGGGAAATTTCATCTTAAATATCGGACAGCCGTATTTTTCCGAAAAGTGTAGATATTGTAATTATATGACACTTTTAACTTTAGCTAAGTTACGATATGAAAGGGAAGCGTTTGTGCAACCACCAGGTTTCCACCGACTTATAGCATGAGCTTCATTGGATGGTGGTGTACCACTTATTCGAATATCGCATCCATTTTGTACCCTAGTAACGACAAAAGTGAAAGTGGTAGTTAGCATATCTCAGGATATTCTTGAAAACCAGATTTTGAGTAGTATTATCAAAATTACAGATATATTAATAAATTGAATTTGAAAAAGCTACTCATTTCCTATTCTTCCAGATGCATTCAATAACTATCCTGTTAAATATGTTCATAGAAAGCATTTAATGTGAGTGCGATAAGAATTTGTTCAGGAGTTTCATTCCACGTCTTGAGAGCCGTGTACTGAAAACCTTTTTTGGCAAATTTTCTTTTATACTTGGGATTTGGAGATGGTTACAGTGCCTGGTGTTATAGCTACTGTAGAAAGACCTTGATTCATATTTATCAAGTGGGCCTTCCAGACATTGTATGCTTAATATCTTGAAGGTCATGACACTTCTATCGTAACGAAAAAGGTTTTCTACGTTTAAAAATGAAGCTGACCAATTCTTTTTTATAGGTGCATTTTCTACTAGAGAATAAGCCCGATCTTGGAGGCATTGCAGAGTGTCTAGTTTGCTTTTGCACACATTACCCCATATACCATCAGCATAACGCATGTGGCTCTCAACTAACGCATCGTATACATCACATAGTTTAGGTTGTGGAAGAATATTTTGGAGTCTTCTTGAAACTGAAAGTTATCAACTTACTTTGTCATTTATGTTCATAAACTGTTTATTCACAGTTAGTTTTTTATTTACTATGACATCAAGAGATTTTTTCAGAGATATGAACATTTTTGCATCTTTTACTCCGGCTTCGGTAATCTTTTCGCGGCGGGATGCTTCTCCTCTTATTGGCTGTTTGATAGCTTTTATCACAAATACCTTATCGATTTCTTTAAACTCCATTTCGCTGTTTATTGACGTTGCATGTTATAAGTAGTTATCATTAGGCTGTGATTTGATATTTTATGCTAGTTTAGGCCCAACTGAAACGAAGTGGAGATTTAGTGCATCTAGTATTACTATCTATTATCCTTGTTGAGCATTTTGTCGTCAATTTCGATAGAAGTTATTGATGTGTATGCTACGCCCTTGTCGAGCACTGTAATAAATGTTTTCCATATTTAATTAGGATCCCAATTATTTCTCTCGATTATACCTTTACAATAGTCCTGTGCAGGGTATCTGATTTGTTCAGGTACTTTGTTTCGCTCTTTGGCATATTCACCCCTTCCATAAATCAGGATTTTAATTCGTCCCTGGTGTTAATGCCCTTTCTTAACTTTGGAGTAAACCAGAGAGAAAAATTTGATCTTACACTCTTCTTCTTAATTGGGGTTTTGCTATTCAAGAGTGGCCTAAAAATGCTCTCGAATATTCTGGAAATTACAGAAGGGTCACCAGCAAGAGGAATAAGGATAGTGTCCCAATGTATTTGTTGCAAGTCATGCTGAAAAAGCATCATAGTTCATCATTTTTCAGAATTCGACTGAATTTGATTTCTGATCTGAATTTTTTTTAAGTCACCAGCGCTATGCTACATGTAGTGAGAACATAGATCCTTATGTGGGGGAGGGGGGGGAGGACATCTGCTTTTGAGGGAAGTTTATTAGCTGTCTACGTCGTCCAGTAACTATGGGTTAATATGCTTTTTGGGTCGTATCTCTCCGGACTATAGCATAAAATTACAAAATTTGTTATAGCACCTTAAACATACAAGGCAGTAAGAATAGTGATCAGTTAATCATATTTTACTTGCAAAACATGGTATTATTAAGTTAAAATGATATTATACAGGCTATTATTTAAAATGTTACAAATACAGTTTCATACAAATCCTTGACAAGAAATTCAAGCCTTTTATCCTAACAGCGAACAAACAGCAGTTGCCATGATAACATACACTCTCTTGCTTAAATCAAGTAAACAAATATGACGTCAGGAAGTGCATGCAATTGATCCTTCCGTTGAACAATTATTTCTAGAGAATTGAGATGGAGGATTCTCGTAGGTTCCTAGTGTGAATAATGCCAAATCTAAAGGTTGGCAGTAAGGGGTAAATCACTTTAAAAAATAACCTACGCATCTGATGAAATTAAAAAAAACCCCAAAATCAAAGAAAAAAGAAAAAATACGTGGAAAAATCAAAATCAAGAAAAAAAAGAAAAAAAAGAAACATAAAATTAACAAATCAAATCAAAAAAATAAAAAATTCAACTGAAAACCACGTACACCTTTCTCAAAAGGTGATTTACCCCACGCTTGACAGCATATATTTCTGAACTAGCAGAGCCATTGAAGTGTAGGAGCAGTGTCCTACATTTTGAAGAAAGAGGTTTAGCCTCAAATATCAAGATTTTTGTAGACAACATTTTATCATAAGAGTGAAAGGACTATTTCTTGCCATTATATTTTATGGAATTACACAAGGAGCGGGCAGTTGGATGACTTCACCACACAAGCAGCTTCTGAAATGTTCTGATACTTTGTTTTCATTGCCTTCTGGTTAAAAATGATTCAAAAATGTCTTTTAATTCAAAGAACTGATCACTCGCTTCTATGATAATTTTGTTACTAAATTATATTTCAAACTCACGTTTACCAGTTTTTTTACCCAGTGTGATAGTCTTATACCCATTAGTTATAGAATGAGTCTCGTTTTTGCATCAGTCAGTTGCTGCATTATTATTATTTCCTCTATTTAGCATTGAATTTATTAAGGTTTGTAATCTATTGTTTGTAATGGTTAGTCTTCTAAATTTGTTGATTCATAGTGCTTTTATACCAGATTATTTACACCTTGCGAAAATCATTATTATAAACACATGACGAGCTTTCTCTTAAGACAAGCCGCAAAACTTTGGTCCTCCACTTTCCCACATATTAACTTTAGTTGTTTTTCATTTTCTATGTAGAGGACAGAATTTCCATTTTAGTCCGTTCTGGAGTCGTATATGAAGCCTAGTGCTGTTGCTATGAGGGCCATACGACTGGTCAATTTCATAGACGCCTTGCAGATCATTTGGGAACCTCAACTGTTACTGGAATATATCTTTCAACCTTATCTCCTCGAATATTTGTTCATACTCCCTGTTATGAAGATGTAATTATGCTAATTAGCCTGTATTGTTTGTATCATATAAAAGCCTGGTGAAGAGAGTTATAATTCAGTATGCGTATGAACTGTTCATGTAATGTGATTAGTAGAGCTTCTTATCGTTAATAAATACTTTGGAAAATGTACACAACGGTTTGCTTTATTCAGTACTCTTAGATATTGAATCTATCATCTTCACAACACTTCCTTCAACACTCTCATCCTTTAGCTGAATCTTTACTTGATTTTCCTATTTTCTACTTTTTTGCAGTTTGCCCCCTAAATCAAAGAAAGCTATAACTATAGCTCACTATAACCACAATTCATTATTATTATTTGTCGTGTTTTGTAATCTCATTTTGTTACATTATTTTATCCTGTAACAGTTTCGTAACTTCATGTATTCCACACCATGAGAATGATACGTTAAACATCAAAAGCTTGGTTAATTATTGTTTCGTTCTTGGATATTCTTCGTGTTTTGGTATGTTGCATTTAAGCCTATTGTACTTGGCTATAACATTTAGAAAAAGACTACGACTCCTGCCAGGTAAATTGATTTCCTTATTCATGTCTGATTCAATCCTGTAGAACAGCATAAATGTAGTAGGCATATGTTATGGGAGCCTTCTTTGTGTTTAGGTGTTAGGTCCTTCCGTGATGACTTACGTATTTGTTCCGCAATTACCCTTCTGTTGTAACCAATGTTTTCTTTGTTAAGTGTTGCTTTGGTTGTAGTCAATGTATGAACGTTTGCTGTAGTGTAGGTTGTGTAGACGACTGCATGTGGGCCTGAACGCCAGCAGTCACTGAGAAATGCAAGGAAGTTGTTATATGAACATAGACAGTCGAAACAGATACTTGTAGTGTCATTCTTGGATCCTATCCTAAGACAGAGGGCCTGTTTTATACATAGATCATTCCTCATTCAAATTGATTTGGGTCAAACTTATATTTTTTGTACTCTCATATAATCAACTAGTTAGGAGACGAAACTCACGCGGTTGATTCCCCCCTAAAGCAGTTTGTTCCCAAAGTTTTGCATCGCATTTAAATACATGCAGGTCACCTGTTAATTTTAAATAGTCTGAAATGTCAACAGGAAATCTAAAGCAGCTTTTAAAAAAAACTTATTTATATGGTTTCATTTTTGATCGAGCATTGGGACCTTCATATTTTGAATTATGACGTCATTTTAAATCATCGTAAAAACAACCGGCGAGGTAACAACAGTCATTTTATTCAGAAAAATCATTTTAGTTAGAAAACTATTACTACTAGCTACTTACAGAGCATTAACATTCAAATGCAGAATAAAGCAACTTTTCTATTGGTCTATTTTTCCCTCCTTCTTAAACTTTGAGGCCCTTCTTATCTAAACATTAATGAAAACATTTGAAACATTTCTATCAAAGATAAGTACTATTACCTCACTCGTGGAAAGTAATGACGTCACAAATGAAATGTTTCAGAAATAGTACTATCTGACTCCAGATATCGAAAGGGAAGCCTGGAATAGGCTGTTTCCCAAAATAGCAGACCCGTAGTGTATATAGTGTTTAAAGTAAAGGTGTTTGAATCTCAAAAATCTCTGGTCAAAACTCTGTTGATATTCCTTGGTTCCTTACGTTAGGAAGCAGCATAAAATAATAGGGATTTTTTAGAGAGATTCAAAACTTTGAAACCTGATATCTCCGTTTTGGGAAAGGGCATCACTCTCAATCGTGGCCATTGACGTTATTACTTACAGGGTAACATAAAAATTGAGTTTTTTCCCCATAATTCAAAAACGTTCTAAATCGTGACGTCGCACTTTCCAACCGCATAGATTGATGTTTAGTAAAAAGGGAAGCAGTTCAAGAAGAATTCTGCTTCTAAAAAAGTCTAAAGAACTCACCTACCGTGCTAGTAGAAGTCACTAACCCTGTGTTGGTTTAATTCCAGACTGGATCGATCCTTTCCAAAGTGATATTTTGATCTTGCTCTGCATACAGCTATTTATACGATACATCAACTCCAGTTGTAACTATTTCAGGTGTAGCATATTTTGTTGAAAGAGGTTTGTCTCCCGTCAACAGATTCCGTCAACAGATAAAACGATTTAAGAAATATACATCCCGTTTCAGTAAAGGAGGGCGGTGTTCTCTTCCTTCGGAATCTCATGCTGAGTGCCAAGCAGGGTCTATTTGTGTAGGAATTGAACGCAGTCTCTACAGGGGTCTACTTGGTGTAATCTATCAAATTTTCAAATGTATTCACCAATCATGCATACTGATCCCCTCTGAGGTACTCTTTAGTCTGCCGAAAGAACAGGGCCCAAGGTGTGGCAGCACCATTATCCATTTTACTTCCTTAAAAATCTCTGTGAAATTAACTCGCAACCCTTTGTGTGTGAAAATGAAAATATTCTATGTAAATACGAAGATCATTGTAAACGTGACCCAAACTCCTTTAAACAGTTTGAGAGCTTAAGCTAAAAGGGAAAAATTAGAATGCTGTAATCATTCACGTTTATGCAAGGCCTTAGAAACCGGCTGGCAAGGGGACACATTTCCTCCTACTGTTGTGTTTGTATGGGTCCTTTTAGAGCTAGATATTGAGACAAAATAGAGAGACAACCATCTTGGATAAACTTCAGAACAAACACTGTTTTTCAATCACATGGCAGTGAGTTCACATAATTTCACGAAGGCTACACAATGGAAGTTTGATAAAGAAGACTGGGGTAGGACCTCACTAAATTATCTCTGAATTAAAGAATTAAAGTCAACTTAATATTAGAATACAACACCTACTTCTTTGCTACATATTTGTTAAATTTGAATTCATAAATAGAGATAATAGCGACGTATTATCTCTCCCACCCATACACAACACGCCTCTCGCCCACGTTTTGAGAACCGGTGCTACAGCCGTGCAATGTATTACGGACTCACTCTTCAGAATCAAAAGAAATTGCAAGTCTTTATTGTCTCTTCCTAAGGTTAGAATGTTGGGAGGGGGATGGGGATTGGCATAGCTTTAGTCTCTTTCTTGGTTTTTTACAAAATCAATCTGAGAAGAATACAAGCCTGGATTTTGCCTAAAAGTTAAGAAAAAGTTAGAAGCATACTGAAGTTTCTTCCAATCTACAATCACTCGCCATTTGTCTGCACTGCATAGTCATTTATAGATAGTTTCTGTATCTTTTCTATATTTTCAGATTCGAAATTTGAGGCGCATGGTTTTCTGGAGGAAGGAAACAGCAACAACCAACATCAAAAGTTGTTGACATAGTGTCCCTTCTATTGAAGACTTTGATCTAGTCTGTGATGATATACCATTCATTCGTTTCCCCCCGTATCAAGACTGATTGATATATCCTTGTATTTTATGGTTAATCGCAGAGAGCCGAACACTGAAACGTTCTAACTGTGAAACCGTGTATTGTCACAGTAATTTTGACTCTATGTTGTCAATACAAAAATCTGGTTAGAAAACTATATCTCATCGCTTTATCGTCACCTCTACTTTACACGTATTACACTCTCCTTATATAAGCCTAAACTTTACAAGCATACCCCATGCCAAAAAGCCCGCCAAATTCACCATAACCCGAGCAGTATCCAAGCGTGGCCCTTAAATTTTTAGCATACGCTGAAGTCACTAGCATAATTAAACGAAAGTATTAAATGAGAGTAGGAAGTTTAAGATAAAAAACAAAACAAACTACAACGAAATACAATGTTTTCAATTCAATAGACTCTTAACAAACAAAAATGATCTGTCATTCATGTATGTAGCCATATTGCCACAGACCAATTAGCTTCCCCTGCGCATGTCTTGGGAATATCAAATAATCCAACCTGGTTCAGGTTCAGTTATGCATACAACTACATGACAAAGGTTCAGAATCAATTATAATCAAATGAAAAGCCATAGCAAATGTATTGTCAAAACATAAATCCCGTAAAGACGGACATACTATTCAGATTTTAGTTTATGAAACCAATGAATAAAATTAAATAATAAATAATCATTACTCTACTGCAGTTCCTAAACTAAGAAAGTAGAAAGACTCCTCTCCTGCCCTACCCTTACGTTCACAAAATATCTGATAAAATCTGTCAACATGTAACACAAGGTTCACAAGTGGGGAAATCCTTCAAAACTTTGTGACCTACTCGGGTGTTTGTTCGTACTAAATTTAGACTTCTCTTTTATAAATATGACTAAACTTTGGACTTTCTCCGCTGAAAACCCAGTAGGTACCTACTTAACCTGCTCAGCGACCGAGCGAAGGTTCTATGTTCCTCAGGACTTAAAAAGTAAAAGTAATCTTAAGGTGTCAATAGGACATCAATCAGCCTCAACACAATTACAATAGCAAATTCAAATTAGTCTTTGTCACAATACTTTACTAGCTTTAGGAAATTGAGATACATGTGAACGGCTACAAAATTGATCAGAAATGTAGCAATAGATAATCCGGGTACCAATCTCATTCTACTTAGAAATGTGGAGTATTTCATACTTCGAACTTTCTCTTGTTTACATTGCTATTTTACAATCAATTTAAACTATGAAGTACTCTATTCTGATATGAAGTTGCGTTCATATTTAGTAAAAAAGCGTTACCATCTCGTCTTATTGAAGTTTGTATAAGTTGTTTTCTTAATTAGAAGTATGGACGTTTTTCCGTAGCTTTTACTGTTCCTAAATGTGTTGTATACATGTATTTGGCATTCACAGGAAACCATTCGTTACAAGTACGCCATCAACTACGTAAACTTTAAAGTGTAGTATTTCCACAAGTTGACGTGCGTGTTGCAGTACTTCCTGTCTTTCCACTGATAGGCCAGTAGATCTAGCGTTTTACCGGGAAAAAAATAAGATAAAGCTAAAACTTGGCACAGTGGTAGGGAATGATGTGTAGAATCACCAAAAAAAATGCCCCGTG
>JAAAKL020016827.1:0-10866 GCA_010016065.2 Carybdea cf. marsupialis auct. non (Linnaeus, 1758) | reverse complement strand
CCAAGTAGAAAACCAGTGTTGACGTGATGATTCTACTTTTGGCACTGGATCAGGTTTCCTGAAACAATCAAGTGCACTGAGATACGATTAAACAAAGGAAGCAGAATAAATCTGTAAGGAATGTTTGGTCATGAAAATACTGTGTTCTGAGTCTAACTGTTGTGTAAATCAAGGGTGTTGAAGATCGTAAGCGCGATCCCCGATTTATTCAAAAACTATTCTTCAGGTTATGCGAAGTCAAAGGTTTCTTTAAGAAAGCAGTCAAGCTGTCTCTCTCTCTTCAGTAACATTTTACTGTCGTCTTTTCATACTGCTGCGGTTATCCCAGACATATCATTTACATCGCACGAAATTATTCTCAAGCGGTAATCATCTAAATATGACTACGATGACTACATACAAAAATACAGTTTCCAGAGATTTTAAGGCCTCTAAAGAGGTTAAGATACGACAATGAGCACAAATCACTACAGCCACGGGTTTGGCAATCGTTCGTGGCAACTACCTTATGAAACAAATCCATCAGTCCCTCCACGAGCTCAATATCCATGAAAGTCCTCAGATGCTTATCAAGGGTCTCACTTGCTCTCCGAATGCTTATCTACACTATAGGCTAAGGTAAAAACCTCTGATGTCAATTAAAATGTACCTGAGGCTACATTAAATCTCAGAGCTGGACAAATCTCTGTACTTGATCAACTAGCCTTTCACGTTTTCCTTCCCTTCACAATTTCGTACAACATCGCCTTTAAACTCAAGCTCGGTCTTATCAAATCGATATCTCCGTATGCATTCCTCATCACTAAATACATCCAACAGATTTCCTTCGATTCTATGCTTTGCCCTCCGTATACAAAGGAGGGAACGCTATTTTGTCCTCCGCAGCTTCGCAGTTTGAATTTGAAAGAAGAAAAATAGCTTAAAACTGGTGGCGACCAGGTTTAAGCCTTGTATTGTTTTACCAATAGTATCTTTCTATACACTTAGCAACGAAACAAAGGCGTAACGTTAATCGACCCTTATGAATACGACCTCAAGGAGATGATCACACGATCAGCATGTAATGGGAGCTGGATGAGCTTAAGCTACCCTTATGAATACGGACCCAGACCACTGAATGCATTTCGTTCGTAATTTTAATCCGCATAGTGTGTTGTCTGAACTCCGCTGCAGGGATTTTGACATGCGCCATTAGGTGACAAAATTATTGTTGACGCCCTCTGACGGAATCTCTGTCTGGGCTTGAATAGCTCTAGAATTAGCAAGCGTTGGATGTCGTTTGCAGAGATCACTTTCATCCTGTCACATCCGATTTTGGATCGTTTTTGAAAATTAATCAAATCAAACAGGATAATCGACGTTTGTTGTACAATTTATACTACATGAATGCTGAAAGATCTGGCAACATACTTATATCTTCATAGCCATATTTCAATTTCAATTCTTTGATTTATCACTTAAACGGTTTGAGGTAGCGCTTCGCTCGACTTGAGTTCGCTTCGAGGGAGCGGTGCACCCGCGTTCCCCGGTTTTCCGCCACCCTGATATATGTGCATATGTACTACAAAGCAATTCTAAAATTGGGAAGGCGAAATACCTCAGTTCCCTCGGGCTTCACTTCCTATCTGCTGACTTTCCTCAGGTGGACTGCCGATCGTCCCTTTTTTGGATGGAAGAATCTAGATCATTTACTAAGCAATCTAATCGGTTTAAATATTTTCTATTGGAAACC
This sequence comes from Carybdea cf. marsupialis auct. non (Linnaeus, 1758), assembly GCA_010016065.2. Classification (NCBI taxonomy): domain Eukaryota; kingdom Metazoa; phylum Cnidaria; class Cubozoa; order Carybdeida; family Carybdeidae; genus Carybdea; species Carybdea cf. marsupialis auct. non (Linnaeus, 1758). The sequence goes on along the minus strand of JAAAKL020016827.1, from coordinate 9,134 downwards.
CAGGTGTAGTTTTTACTTTTAGGCACATGATTACTCAAAAACACCTGCGATTAATTAACTTGCACTCTGCAGCTTCTTGAAATGTTTCATGTTGGTAATTGCATTTTTCTAGCTGAAGAAATTCAGTGTGCAACATTTTAAGAAGTCTTTTGTTTTGTTTCCTTTAGTTTGTTTACGAAAACAGAGCGTTCCAATGGTATGCGTGTTTCATGGTGTTCACCCTTCGTCGCATAAAATTTATGAATGACAGTGCAATATGATAAAAGATAGAAATAATGTTAGAAAGGTTTCATCCATCACATTGTCGGCCAAGTATTATCTATTACAGCTTTAAAAACGTTGTGAAGTGTTATGAATGTTTAGAAAAAGCATCCGATTTAAAAGACAAGTCAGGTAATTTAATCTGCAGAATCTTGTATTTTGACTTTTCAACTCACGTAAACATTCTCGGTGTAAGATCTCTGTTTCCATGCAGCGTTGATATTGCGGTCATACGTGATAAGGACCTAAGAATCCAGGATGAATTGTAAGGATGGTAGGAAGCAAGCAGTGGCCTTGCAATCAGTATAAAGCAACACTGTCGGTTAACTTCACAAAGACTAGAGTACTTGAATGTCAGCTGCACAGGTGATATTGTAGGCTTGAGGAGATCTTAAAGAAGGAGAAAATATGTCACCAACTTAATTGTAAGAGTTCCCTTGGGAAATATTTTAGTTAGTATATGGTGGAGGTGATGGTGAGGGGTTGTGAAGTGTGGCCAGAGGCACAAAAGACGTCTGAATTCTACTCAAGTCTTCATGGGAAGGGTTAAGGAATCTAGACTCAACGCCTCAGATAGCATGGGAATGAAATAGTGCGAAAGATATGAAGTTCAACAGTACGAAAGATATGAAGTTTCAACAGTGCAAAAGACATGAAGTTCCAACAGTGAGAAAGATATGAAGTTCCAACAGTGCGAAAGATATGAAGCTCCAACAGTGCGAAAGATATGAAGCTCCAACAGTGCGAAAGACATGAAGTTCCAACAGTGAGAAAGACATGAAGTTCCAACAGTGAGAAAGATATGAAGCTCCAACAGTGCGAAAGACATGAAGTTCCAGGTAACTGAAGAACTCGTAGCAGGCATGGGGTACCACTCGTACATCCTTTTAATGAGGAGATTTTTAGAGCCACCCCTCCCTTTCCTGAGTGAAGGCTGAAAACAGTGACGAGGATCGTTATGTATACGTTGTAAACGATCACGGTGCTGTGTTTTATTTTCTTACTCATTAGACTGGCATTCTGCACGTTTACCGTCTCTGCAGAACATGGTATGACTCAACAACGTATCGTCTTTCACGATATTGATATCAGATAGCTAATATTTTCCTCTTTCAGTAGTACTTCTTTTTTACTCCACCAACATTAAATATTTCCCTGTTAAGGCTTCGAGGAAATACCCTTGAACGAAATGAGTTAATTAGCACTGGGCATGAAGTACACGCTCTGGCCGTTTTGGTTAGTATCAGTGTCACGGAAAGGATGGCATCATTGTTGCCAAGAAGGATTCCGTTTGACTCCATTTTCACGCGAATTGGACAGCATGTTTTGTTTTAAATTCAGTTTTCTTCAATTCACCGCAGATATCGGGGCACACTATGGGGGGAAGATATAAGGAACTGCTACAAGTGATGACGAAATTGGGATAAAATGTACGTTGATTATGAGCATCGTGCGAATCGATAAGCAATCTCGGGTCCGATTAAAAGTAGCTTTTTTAAAGGTAGCGAATTTAAGAATGCTTTCCAGCCTACATGCCTCAGCACTCAATATTGTTCACAAGGAGAAGATCCCTGGTTGTGGGAGTTGTATTCTTTGTGTTTGTCCATGCCATTTCTTCGTTATGTTTCGCACCATTTACTCCTAGTCATCGCATGCCTCCATTTCTTTTACAAAGGCACTTTTGTAACCTTTAAAGTTCTTAAATCCCTCTCCTTTTTATTTTAAATTGTTTATATACTAACGGTAGATTATTTGCACGTCCCTTCTTGACCCAATTTGAAACATGATTAATCCAGTAACAAAATTAAGTCGGTCTTTATATGTTTCAAGAATTTGTCTGACAATAAGTTACCATACTTTTTTGGGAGACAATGTTTCCTTCCCAAGTATTTATGCATTCATTCATTGCCGTTTTTCATGTTTAATGTAATATTTTGTAATGCGTGCTACTCATTAGCGTGTTTTTAGCTGTCATCTGCAGTATTTGAAGGTGATCTATTCCTGTAGCGTAACATGTAATTAAAAAAGAAAATGACAGTAGAGAGAGGAACAGAAGGCATTTTTACTTCATTTAAATGCTGTCATGGTCTTCAACACTTAAATAATTGCTAGGATAAACAAAGTTATCGTCGTGTTTCATCCAATAGCCTCGATGTAAATAACCAACCGTTGTAAGAAGCAGTGACACGCAGAAGGGGCGCCAAAGAAAAAATTACGTTACATTCTTGTTGATACTCGAAGTTCCAAATATGATGTCTACACACTTGTTATCTCACCTGTCGCATCGAGGTACTTCACCTAGATATGCCTGGTGGGAAGGGAGCAGCACGAACTCCAACAATTTTACCTATGATTGTTTTCTTACCATTTGTTGCTCAGAGTGAAAATACATGTACTAACCCTTAAACATCGGGCTCCTCCAATATTTTCTCGTAGTTACGACACTGGATATGTATGATAGTGGCTAAGCTAGATGGTAACTATCCCATAAATATCCAACTTAGAAAAATGTATCAATTCCAAGTAAAGCGCACTGCTCTCTACGTTATGTATTTCTGGAAATCTCCAATTTTCGAGGAATCTTCTCTGTTTTTTTTAATCTGGACATAAAGCTCTTCTTTGGCAAGAGCAGAAACTTTGGCAGGTTGTACATTACATAGTTAGCAAAGTGTTCAAAATGCAACGGTAGAGAAATGAGAATTTATGACATGTAGCTAGGAAATGTTTCATGCGGAAACACTCATCTTCTTGTAGGAACTATCACCTCTACTCTTTATTTAAACAATTAACTGTTTAGAGTGATCAACATTTTCAGCGTCAAAGTTGCCTAGAGATATTTTTCGACTTTTATAGCTGCTTTAAAGTTCCTTAGTAATTGGCTAAAAGAGACTTACATGAACAAATGAGTCACTGTGCCCAATCTTCCCTTGACTTATGCCCTTACACCTGCAGGTAAGCTTCAATTGTTTCCTATATCATGTTACACTGACAAGTATTCAAATGAGAAATTCGGAAATTTTATGTAAGCATCTTCCTTATGAATGTCCATTAGTTCTAATAATGTATTTTACAAATCACCTTCACATGTAGTCAACATTTGCTATATTTTACTTCCGAACGGAGAGACATCTTTCCTGTATCGGACGGATGTAATCCCGGCAGGCTAATGAGCATGATATTGAATGTTTGACAAAATCACAGCCTCTATGTGAAAATGACATGAACTAGCGCTTGCTCGCATTATCTTTATTTTCCTTCAATAGTAAAAAAGTAATACTACGTTTCTCCAGTTGGAATCTGTGACTTGCGTGAGGACAAGCTGATAAAATCAGGGTGTGGCGATTTTGGAGGGTGCCCTGGGCCAAAAGAGTTTGCAGACTTGACGAGGCCATGCATTGCAAGGCAGCCCTGGCCTGATAATGCTGGGGACTTTCTGCTGGCGCTGTCTTTCCTCTAGTGGGTATAGTTTCCATGTTTTCGCTTACTTTCACGAAATTGATATGGGCAGTAAGCCACATGATATCTTTTTAGTATTGAATTACGGGGCCCCTTGTAGGCCTCGGTCTATGGCCCGGTCGGCCTCCTCCTAAATTCGCCACTGAAATCAGGACCACATTCAATCAAAAAGTTTCCATGTTACTGACAATTTACATGATTAGTCATCTCGTATTTCATTATGCTCTCCCTCCAATGTAGAGTGAATTATTAAATATTTGATCAGTGTTAAGTGAACAAACAGACAATAGAAATCCTAGGTAGTAAGAGATTCCCCTATGAAGAAGTGATGTCAGCCAATCGTCTTTAGAGTATTTTGGGGGGGGAAATATTAAAACTTCAAATTTTTTAAGAAATAATAAGGTCAGACTACTTTAGAAATTATAAAAATATTAAGGTTCTGTAATATTATTCAACAAAAACCGAATGACAATCCCACTCACCCTCCTCATCCTCATCAAATGGAAAACTATAATTATTTTTAGTAGCTTCGCTCTTCTAAAATTTACTCAATTTACGCCTTATAAACACAAGGCGCAGAAACTAATCAAGCAAGCGAGTAGAGCGTGTGCATTAAATAAAAAAAACTTGCTCAGAAACAGCATTTTTGTGATATATTGCCACAATCAATGATGCTCCAGTGTTGACATATTGGTTACGTGCTTTGTTGCCCATATCGTGCACAAAAACCTTCTAGTGCTACTCTCCCTCTCTCTCTACAGTTTTTGCTTATTTCAAGACTGAAACCAGAGGAATCTTATAAACGAAAAGGAGTAGCTAAGCCAATTTTTGCTGTTCTTGATTTGAGAGCGTGTATGTAGACATGGGGATACAGCATACTGGAGCTTGTGAGCGTCCAAGGAACTGGAAAAAATGATTTAGACGTTTTGACTGCTATACGAGTATAACTTCGGTTATTGAGGGCCTATTTCCTTTTTGTTTGGGGCAACATATGGCAGGGCTTTGAAGTTTTAATAGAAACATAATAACTACGCACTAGTTTCTCATTCAAAACAACCTAATGTTTTGGACATCGAGCCAGATCCTTCTAGGATTTACACAGAGTGGGCCAGGGAAGTCTCCCTAAAGTGAAATAGTGCGTATCCAAGTTAGGGTGAAATTTTCTACATGGACGTAGACTCTCGTTTAATAGATTCTTTCCTTGTCTCGTTTGAATTGTTGTATCCAAACAGGACATATTGCAGACATAGATTTTCATTCATTTTGACAATGGGCACTTGTCCTGACATTCGCAATCTAGATCACCCTTCCAAGCGTCAAAAGGTTACATTTTATTACTTTTAATGTAAAGGAGGATAGACTATCATTTCCCCTAAGCATTTTACTAGGTTTCCCTATCTTTCTTAAAATGTTCTCCTGTAATATCAATGTTTCTAAACAGCATACTAAAATTGTTAATTATATGGCTCATGCTTACTTCTGAACATAACCCCCCATGTATTTAGCAGTCATTTTTAAGCTGTATTTTTGACAATGTTTGGCTTTGAAGAAAAGAATCTAAAAATGTCCAATTTGTAGTTTTGTTTAATTGGTCCTCCAGAGATGTGACCAACTTGTATTTTAGGGGGTATTGTGTGCTGGAATTTTATTGTAGGTGCAAATATTATGAATCAATAGCTCCCCTTTCATTTAAGGCTCTTAATTATAGATCATTGTATTTTCTATAAGTGAGGGGTCCCTTCACCTATAACACCCGTCCCCTAGAATTATCATGAACAAAATTACTGAATTTAATTTATTATGAATGAAAAGCCAACGATAATTATATTATAGTCAAATACTAATATATTTACATATCATATATATATTGTAGCATTTATGTATTAGTATTTTACTATAATATATGAATATAATTTGTTCTTTTCTTACAATTCCAGATAATCCTTAAAATAGGCGACACCTTTGCCAGTCATGCTTTCAGTCGAAGCCCATCAGCCATTTGAACTGAAATTGCAATCTACAGTGTCATTACAAACAACATCTATTGACCGTCCATTTCAGTCTCACAGCTATGAGTTTCCCAAGAAGAGGCTAGGTTCTCAATCAAGAGGGTTTCTTCCGAAGTGGTTTTATGAATTTACATGATTGCATTACGTTGAAGAAAAAGATCACGTTTTATGCTATATCTGTGCTAATCACAAAAACATTCTGGAAAAAGGAAGAAACAGAGAACAACATTTATTTCAACAGGATTCAATAATTGGAAAAAGGTAGTTACAAAATTTCGCTAACACCAGGAATCAAAATCGCACAAAACTGCAATGACAATGTGCAGATGCCTTGACTATAACAAATAAACAAGCTGAAGTGACAATGCAGACTAATCGCCATTGCTTTATTAAAATCATTTAGAAACTTCAATTTTGGGGGCATCAAGGGATTGCCTTCCAAGGAGGAGTCCAATTTCATCCTGCTTTTAAGGCTTCGGAGCATGAATGATCAGAAGTTAGGAGAGTGGCTCAAAAAAAAGCAAGGCAAATACACAAGTCACGACATGCAAAACGAAATACTTGGCATCACATCTCACAGCATTTTACAAGATTTAACTGCTGATCTACGGTCAAGCTTCTATTCAGTGATATGCGATGAGTACATTGACAGATCAAATAGAGAGCAGTTGACATTTTGCATTCGCTGGATTGATGACGATTTACTGCGCATGAGGATTTTATTGGGTTGATAATGTTCCAAACATTGGATCTAACAAGATAGTTTCGGTTATCAAAGATGCACTACTAAGACTTCAACTTTCTATGGACTCGTGCCGTGGACAGTGTTATGATGGAGCAAGCAATATGCTTGGGTTAAAGTGCGGTGTAGGCAAGGAAAATTGTGATCCTCAACCAAAGGCCCATGCCATACATTGTCATGCACACTCCCTCAGTTTATGTGTCAAGGATAGAACACCCCACTCATTAACTTCAAAACGATTTTCCCCCATCTATTTAGACACTCCCTTGTATTGAGCACCCGAGAGTATGTAATTGTTACTTTCTTGATTAAACTATTTTCATGTTGACTGACAGTTTCTTTACATTGAAAGAAAACCTCATCAAGGTTTCCCCATGATTTAAAAACGGCGTGGTTCACTTTTTTTTGTCTGGCAGCCCCCCTCCCCCCACACACTTTCAGATCGCTCCGCGGTGCCTGATTGCATGAGCGGTTGCTGAAGAAAAATTAGGAGGGGTGGAGAAATCCTCTTTAATATGTTGTAGAAAATACCCAGGGACCAGTAGGGTTGAAAGTTGGGAACAGCTTCTACGTCGCATTGAGGATACATTAAGATGGAGGTCAGAAATGAGGTCGATCTTTGAACATACTTCTTCACTAAGCTCTTTTAGAGTAGCTGATCGTCAGACATCTGCAACTAATCAATGACCTCTACTCTTCATTTCTGTTTCGTATCTTTTATTTTGAAAATCCCAGTACTCCTGATGATTACGTTTTTCTGCACCCTCAATGATTTGTAAACGATTTCATCCATTCCTCACTGCTCAATGTTCTAATGAATGATTGAAAAGCAATGTGAGAAAATATCATTTCCGAATGCAAAGAAAACCGTCTGCTTATTCAACAACGTTCCACTGATTGGTTCATCCCATAAAAGGCCTCGTCATCTGATGAGCCGGAGGGCTGGCTTTAATAAGCACAACAAGATTTGTAATGACTTGCTTCGTCGGCAAGGAGGAGCCTGTCGTCCACCTGCGCTGTATACGAAGTACCTAGCAGGTGCTTTGACGATTAACGCAATGATTGCTGCTCTTGAGGGATTAACTGGTCACAGTGTCGCATGCAACACGTTTTTCGTCTTTTTCAAATGTTTTTCAATGGAAAGTTTTTTGTAATAAATATGCAGAAACAAGCCGAGAGAGATTAGGCAAGTTTTTCACTCAGTCTTACTTCTAGAAGGCATGAAGTATTTCATGTCGGTTTCTGATATAGCCCTTGTGTACTTTTTAGAGTCACCATGCAAAGTCAATTGCATTTTGACTCTTTTGGTAAAATGGTTAACGGTCGAGATTTAACGTAATAATTATTGATAAAAAAAGAACAAAATGTAATTTGTGGATCATGGATGCTTACAAAACATCGATTCAGCATTCTAAAATGCTTTTCTATAGCCGTCCCAGTTCTCTCGTTTAAGTGGGAATCGGTCATTCTATTCCAACCAACCTCAATGACGCTAAAGCCACTATTCCTCGTAATCACAAACCAGGGGCGTAATTGTAGAGGGGGGTAGGGGGCTGAAGCCCCCAATATTCAGGATCAAAGTGTTTTTCTCAATACCATAGTTTTTTTGTATACTACCCTCCCAATGGTATTTGAACACCAGCAACAAAAATGTCGTAAAAGTAAAACAAGACAAGGATAACCTAGGTTTAAGTTCAAATTTACTCGCCAAGATAAAACCAGGGTTTCAGTAAATTTACATCAAAGGAAATATTGGTCCTCCACCAGACAAAAGACGCAAAAGAAGTAGGGTTCTAAAGTACGCGATTAAGTATTTTTGCCTTTTTAGCATTGTACCTGAAAAGTAAAGAAGGTCGAAAAGCTGACTGAACCAATTTGCATACCCTGTCAAATACTGGTATGAATTTGGTGCGAAGGCAATATAAGAATGACTTTGACTTCACTCAGCTACAATTTCAACTGCAGAGTTTGTCGTGCTCGTTTAAAGATAATTTTTCAGATATTAGTCTGATGGAAGTTGTGAAGCGCTTACAAAGCTCAGCAAAGGTCAGCGTTTATATTTAGATCAAGTCATTAAGTTAGCACAATCCTGTCTCGTAACGTTAGCAATCAATTCTATATGTGAACGTGCTTTTAGTGCAATGAGACATATAAAGACGTACTTGCGCAAAACGATGAATCAGAACAGGCTTAACCATACCATGCGTATCAATGTCCATTCAGAAATGTTTGATAACATCTACCTGAAATTGTAAAGCCATCATTTTTAATAAAAACTTAGCAAAATATTATTCATATTTTTTGTTTTTCCTTTTCCTTTCATCTTTTGTCTGAGAATGTTCGCCAGTGAACGACTAGAACTGGACAGCGTCTGGTATTAAATGGTGAATTTGTTCATGCCCATCAACTATGCGGTTATTGCAGGGTCGGCGGAAGGTAAAGCAGACTGGGGGAGCCAAGTAGGCCGGGTTCAAATTTACTTTTTCACGTTCCACAGTATGCAGAAGCAAAATCTGATGTGTCTCAATATGCATGTTTTGCTGTGAATATGACACAATGTCTGTCGCAATCAGTTTCAATTTTGATAAAGCTAAAAAGTGGTCAAGGAAAAAAAGAGATTTGACAAATCATTGGGGGGTCATGGCCCCCGCTGCCCCTGTTCCCCC
>JAAAKL020016826.1:0-10866 GCA_010016065.2 Carybdea cf. marsupialis auct. non (Linnaeus, 1758) | reverse complement strand
AACGTAATGACGATCTTGCCCCAGCGAGAATGGTAAACAGAGAATCAGAGTAATTCTCAGCACAGGCAGAGCTGGATAATCAATGGTTACAGACTGCAGATTCACTGTCTACAACACGACTAGTCTGTGATTTAAACCAACATGGGGTTAGATAAGAGAGGGAAGATCTCTGTTTCTAATGGATGAGGGTACGTGCTGCGTTATGCAATCAATCAACCTTTGCGACCTACGACCCACGTACCCGCGATCCACAAGGGCACTTAAAAAATTATACACAGCATTGCTGAATTAAAGGGTGGGAAGTGCATCCTTCTTGCCTGCAGTTAGGCAGCAGTTTCACCAGAAAGGGACTCTGGGTTTACAAATGGAATAACACCAAGACACAGTACTATAAATCCGCTTAGGGCGAGTGATGGAAATCTCAAAATGAGGTTATTCATAAAAATTTGCCCAGCGTTCGAGAATCACACCTTTGTTGGTTAGGACGACACCGTAACTTTCCTTGATGCCCCAACTTACATTTTTAAGTTTGGTTTTGATTTTTTCAGGCAGCATGATATAAATTATGTGGTGGAAGGTAATAAAGCTTTTTATAGTACATTCAGTACTTTCAGTATCATTTTCCCCCATATACTACGGTTAGATATTTCATTTCATAGTGATCCAATCAGCATTACTCTTCCGTGCTGGATAAGGACAAGTTTGAAGAGAGTGATAATTTCTTTTCACCAGACACTACAAGATTTCCTTACAACGCTTATGGCTTCTTCTACCCAATGCATTTTTCCAAAACTACAGTCCTATTGATAAATAGAACTGCCAAAGGTGGCTCTCGTGTCACAAAGTTTGCCAGGGCTATAGTTGGTTGACAGGCAAAATGCCACATGGCTTCACTGGCGCGGGAGACTGGGAGTAGGGCAACACTTGCCTAGTGTACACACTCACACTAGTGGAGGGATGGAGGCATCTTATATCTCCATTTTAGACCGGCATAGATACGAGGCACAGCCTATTCACTGCCTCGTTCTAACTACGTTTCGTTTTATTATCCTGTTGTTTATAATGTGAATAAGGTTTGTCTCAAAGTGCCATGTACAATAAACAAATAATAATTTACCTGAACAGTCTACTATGGGCGTTTTCCATCGGAAATCATCAACTTTTCAACAGCCACATCTAAAACAAGCAAACATTTTAATGCCTAAAAACATGTACGCACAAAGTTAGTCTCTGGTCTTACGTGGTTTATCAATATTGTAAATAATCATGTACCGCATATCAGTGTGAGACTTTGTAAAAATGTTACCTGATCAAGCATAGCCCAATGCTGCTAGTACTCTCGGGAATCTATTCTAAAGAGTGTTATGAGACATGAATTATTTCTTTAAATTACCCGTCCCAGATTTTACTTATACTCGTTGGTCCTTAGCTGTGCGTCTTCGGCGCTTATTTGTGCATCTTCGGCTGTCATTTTGACTTCGTTTGCGTTTTAGAGTAGCGTCCATTTCTCTGGTCGAAAGATTTTTGCTTGGCTTTTATTTGATTGCAAGTATCTGTTTACGAAATAATCTATCTTGTAATCGCTCTTCCAATACAGTAATTTACTTTGGAAATTAAGCAGGTGAAAAGTACCAGGACGTTGGTACAATAGAATGAGGTACCCAACACCCTTGTTACCTGTCTTTTAAAGTATTGATTCGCAAGCTGTCGCGGTATTCAGAGCACGTTTACAAATACTTCTATTGTTTTTCAGGTAGATGTGAAGATGGATATGCTTCTTTTGTGTATCAAGATATTTCAGTGCTATATAGCATGTAATAGATAGACAGATAAAAAGACATATAAACAGACTAACAGACAGGCAGATCAACATATAATATTAGTCTCATGTCTGCAAGACTCCCTTAAAGTGTTAGTGCCTTGCTAAGAGTGAGAACGCGATACTTCCGTGTAATCAGGAGATAGTATGAAATATTATAGAAGAAGATTACAGAAAATGGTGCCTATGAAGAAGGAACACAGGTTTTCAAATAGAGCGAGTTATTCTATTTGGCCCGCTGATGATTGAACTTATCTATCATTGAATTTATTGCAGATGGGTATACGGGCTGTACCTCAAGAAAATGCCGTTGTGATAGAGAGGAAAACTACAAGGTGTCCTTTCTTGTCAAGTTTAGTAGTACTATATATAGCACGCAAAGATAAAAATTTCTTACCACATGTTTAAATTTAAAAATCTAGAGTTATCCCATTGTATTGAAGCAAAATCATCATTGTTTTGAATATTCCAACACTTGTCGGCTCATCTGATGCTATAGATGGTAGACGTTTATTATCTCGAGATACTTCTCTCACTTTCAGCTCTCACCTTCAGGCAAATCGAAAAATTGAATGTTTCGTTTATTTACCTTTTAAGATTGCGGACCTGCGAGGAACTATGAATGCCATGCTGATTTTGTCTCTGTTGTGTTCTTCTCGACATTGCTGGGGCCATATGTGTGGAAGATTGTAAGACATGTTGCTGGTGTGGTCGTGGTCGTGTAGGTAATGGTTTCTTTGATCTTTGAGTGGTTTTTGTCTTCATCTCTCTGTCTACTGTAGTATCTACACCTTTCGTGCTCTCTTGGAGAGCACTGTGATGATGCTGTTGCGGACTGAAGTTTGATACTGTGCAAATGTTTGCAATATCAATTAGGAACATATCCGATGTCTTTAGAAAACCTATCCACACTACTAGCCCCTGCTAGCAATTTCGTTGCACTTAAAATAGTACGTCTTCTTTACTATAATAACTTTCAGCGTAGGTTACTACAACGTTTACCTATTCTCAGCAAAAGGCTGAAATAATAGCATCGCATCCAAAGGAAACCTTTAATTGTAACGTTTGGTACTACCATGCTTTCTTGTTACAAAATCATATGGGAGTCGCTGACTGGGTACGACTGCCGCCGACTAACGACGCAGTTTCCTAAGAAGAAATAATTAAAGCTTTCAGTGCTGCAGCTATCGTCGATCAAGAATTACAAGAGATACAAAGTTTCATTTCAGTTGAGCATCGATAATAGTCACGACGATGCCAACTTGTACAGTACACAATAGAAGCACTAACTGGCGCTAACCTTATCGCCAACTGGGCAATTTCATTTAGTTAACGGAGAACAAAAACAAGGCCCACCTACGAAACGTTATTACACACTTGATTTGGTATAGTTGGAACCGTAAGTTTCTTATTTCAGAATTCCACAAAGGCTACTTTTCTTTCTTCTTTACAGATAAGAATTCATGTTTAAGGTCAATGTACTTTTACAATTTTAAGTCAAAATCCAATATCATTTCTGTTTCTTGTATTAAGAAAAGATTACATCCTAAAGGAGGTAAATTGTCATATTTTTGACCGAAAAAGGCATATTACAGATCAGAAAATGACATCAAAGTTGGTCAAAGCCAGTACCATTTTGAAACCAAAACGGGTTGCACCTCGTATGCAAGTTTATTTGCGTGTTGATCAGTTTAAAGCCAAGAAGTCTAGAAGAGCAGTGAAGTCCTTTCAGAATTTCAAATTTGGGGAAATTTCGTTATATGTGACTATGTACCGACCGAAATAAGAAAACTCGAGACGCAAGGTATATATGAACGAAAATTGAGTGTTTCTGAATGCAAATAGAGCTGTGCAGGTCTCAGCTAAGGAAAGGGTAACCAAGTCATAATCTGTACATGGTGCTATTTTCTCAGAAGGTCTTTGTAAAACGTAATTAGGAATAAGTCGTCAATAGCAAAAGTCATAGAAGAAATTTTTTTCATCAAAATTTGGGGGCGGGGGACTTGAAACATTTTCCCTTAGAAGGCACTTTGTTATTAAGGGGGCCTGTAAGCCCATGAGACACTTTACTATCAATTGCTATCTCAGCAAGCAATGTCACATGAAGGACAAAAGGCAAATACATAAAAGATACAAAACGTTACATGTAAGCTCTCGTATGCAACAAACGTCATTTTCATAACTACGCCGTCAAAACACCGTCATTTCCACACCATATGCATGCACTGAATAAGATTCAATTACATGCTCCTGGCGCCTAACAAGCGCATTCTCAAAGGTTATCTAGGACGTCCAGGTACACGTAAGGCCACGATTCAATCACCCTGACTCTTCTGAATGGAACTGAGAGCAAAACAAATCAGATGAAAACATTTCGTGTCTACCATTCCTTTATTATATCCATACAAAATCTATCAAAATAATTGACTGCCAGTCATTTCCAAGGCATTCATTCAATTAAATGCTAAACTGAAGCAAACTATACATCCTCAAAATTACATCATCTAATTTAATTATATCACAATTAATAATTATCATACATCGAACTCCTATCATCCAACAGCATAAACTGATAAAAAGAAGTACACATGATTTCAGATGTCACTATGTTACTATCCTTTACTCAGCAGATATAAATAAAAATTGTACATACGGCAGGGCAGGATGTGCCAAATGTAAGTATGGAGAGGAACTGATAACTAGGATCGTAATCAGAGTATCAAGGTTTGACATCAAACTTCTAGGAACTCTCCTTCAAATATAACTGATAACAACATAATAATAACTTCTATAACCATCGTATGAAAAATAAGGGAAAGGTAAGCCAAACGAGGTTTGTATATATGCTATGCACAAAATTTACACTTAAATCTTTCAAGCTCATATTACACTTGACAAAATTCATTGACGATCAAAATATAAGAAGTCGATTTTACCCTAGTAATCAAGACAGTCGGTATTGATACTGTACCTATTAAGGGTTGCTTTACGCATCCAGTTGGCCTATTTATGCCAGGTAGGTACTTTAGCCTCGTTTATCATTATTATGTAGGAGGAAGAAAATTTGCCGATCGTGTTGTTTGTTGTCTTAAAGCGAAGAAACCGCTCCTAACTTACAACAATGCTGCAGAGAATACCAGGATGGGCAACGTCAGAAGGTTATACCCCCCTCACACACACACACACACTATTCCATACTATACCATAAAGCTACAGAAAGGATCACGATAACTCAACTGCGACTAATCTATCTCCGTAAACGATTCTATATCAGGTAACAAATATGACTTTTTGCATTAGGTGGAGCAGTAGCTACTCCCTAAAAATCTCCAGTTGTCCAGTAGTAGTTTGTCGTGCAGATAATGGTTTGGGGCGCAAGCTCTATTTTACCATTTCCTTTTGATAATTAATGATTTTAGTAATTAGTAATTTTAGGTGCAAACTTGTCGGGTTTTCAAAATTCTTCACTTAAGAATAAGCAATAAGAATAAAACACAAATATAGAAGTGTGGCGACGGTGTTGCAGGGGTGAACACGGGGAAATATGTAGACTTAAGGTAATTTTCCTTAAGAAAAATGCTCTTACAGGCTTCAGAAACTTTGTACAAAAATGGAAGCTGGACGATATTCGTCACTTGCCAATAACAATCCTTAGTAAACTTTTAAATATCATGTCACAATATGTGGAAGGGCATGAAAATTTCCACTCTTGATCGCCATCATATTTCCACTCAGTTTACGATATCAAATAAAATACTCCGTTTTTTAGAGGCAACCTTATCTTGATGTGAAAGATAGAGGTTTTCGTTTTCAAAATGACGGTCGGACCCGCACATTAGAAACTGACTGTGAAACCCTTTATGTGAAATACGTTGCAAAGGTCTCACTACATATCGATAATAAGCGGTAATGATGACAAAAATATATATATTTTTAGAATGAAGGCAAACTGATTGCATTCTGGACCCAAAAATTTACAACAAAGGACTTGTTGTTGCTCTTTTTTCAATTTAAAATTGTTAACGTCAATTGATGAATTCTGGTTTTCTTTCCCAGGCCTTTTAACCATACTGCAGTGCCACCCAGTGAGTTTTTGGTAAAGACATTCCTTAGAAGATCAACCCATAATGCATAATCGTGACACCTCACTTCCAATAAAATAAGGCATATACAACCGAGAATCTTTCTCATAAAGGCTAAGAGTACGGTCGCTAGTTAGCTGTTTATCTAATGCTTACCTCACATTCATACAGTATAAACAAATCTACATTAAAGCCAAAAAAACAACAACTACGAATGCTACATAAAACAAGAAACTATATCTTACCACTTGCTTTAACATTGAACTCGTTTTAAATAGGGCATGCTTTCCATCTCATGCAGGTCTGCTGGATTTAAAATCCACGAATCACAAGTAGAAGGTGCATGGTACAAAAGTTTGCATAATGTTGTACCCTTTAGGGAAACAGCTCATTAACAACATATTCTGTTCCTGATCATTAGGTTCGGAGATGTAGATTTATGTTTATGATTAAAATATCCGTAAGAATTTGCAAAACGACTTCTTTTCAACAGATACTAGCGGAATAGAACATATGTAATACGAACTTGCCAATTTAAAGCGTGGTACCACTACAGTTGGGGGTAGATTGGTATTTGCCTAGTGTGATACCTAGTGTGATACATAGTGTGATGCCTAGTGTGATACCTAGTGTTATGAAGCAGTGATATCGACAAGAAACCATTCTTAACTTACAAAATGCGGCAGAAAATATAGGGTTATCTACGTAAGATGAACATGGAAATAGATTTACCTCACTATTCGATGGAAATAGATTTACCTCACTATTCGGTGGAAAATCGTCTTTGTCTTAAATATCTACACTTTGCCAGATAAGTTACACTGCAATGGACATCTAACGCAATGTAATGTTACGAAGGAGAAGGGTGTTCCTTGCAAGCCAGGTCTGTGATGACATCAATTAAGACTATGGCACACCAAATTTCCTTCTCATGACGATACGGGACCATGGGGGTATGGAGGTTAATACATTGGTCTCGCGATGACGAACGCTATGGATCAATTCTTCGTTGTCACACGAAGTATACCGCTGAGATGTTATACTATCTACTTTGCTATTCTGTCACGACATGTCTCCCCACTAATCTACTTCCCAGAACATGATTGCAAAACATATCGTCGAGTAAATGCTATTGCAAATCGCTTAAAATTCTATTAAACGCACTCAAGTAAATACTTAGTAAACTTGCACACATAGCCTTATAGGATACGTAAATGAATCTGCATCATTTTATCTACTATGGCTTGCAAATGAAATGGTG
Organism: Carybdea cf. marsupialis auct. non (Linnaeus, 1758); assembly: GCA_010016065.2. Classification (NCBI taxonomy): domain Eukaryota; kingdom Metazoa; phylum Cnidaria; class Cubozoa; order Carybdeida; family Carybdeidae; genus Carybdea; species Carybdea cf. marsupialis auct. non (Linnaeus, 1758). The sequence goes on along the minus strand of JAAAKL020016826.1, from coordinate 3,704 downwards.
GGCAAAATTGAAGATTCAGGGTCGACTATCAATCTTCTCCACCATTTCGAATAACATTTCTCTGATTTGGCCATCTTTACTAACATTTACAGTGACAAAAAGTTTAATTTTCATACATTTTTCTAACAGTTTTTATGCATGACATAACAGTTTTCTAACAGTCTTTATGCATGACATAATTTCGCGGTCAGTAATTAGGGACGGAGTGAAATTTCCCTCATACCGAACTAAACCACCCCGGGTTTCGTTATCTCCATAAAAGGTAACCAAGGCTTGCGCACATTTGACACTTACACATTGGGAGTTTGTTTTGCCTAAAAGGACTGTAAATATTAGGGGATGGGGGGGGGGCAAGTCCAGGGAGAAATAGAACAGATAAGTTCTATGACTAATGAAGACGAGCATGGCAATCCTAACACACTACGTTCCTTTATTTTACCTCAACGAAAGCTGGCAATCCCAATACCATTTCTTTACCTTACTATTTAATTGAGGCATATATGAGGGCGAACGTTTTACCATGTTAAGCAACTCATCATTATTTAAAAATCATCAATAGGCCCACACAAGGTTTGAATCTTCTCGTTTGACTTTCATTCTAAAAACATCAATGGGACAAATCAACGAATACGGTGCAACTGATTCGCTTTATCCACCGTAGCCATGCAGCCGAATCCAATGTAATGCTGCCTATATATTTTCATGCATGGAATCTTATCCTACAAAAATAATCACTATACTTTTTAGGGTATTCACGCTTTTTTCGTTTAGTAGCACATAAATGCTGGAACTATACAAGAAGTCCTAAATGTTTTAAGCCATTTATCTTCTAAAGTTACGACAACCTTTCCACACTGTATCACAGAATGAATAGCAGAAAATCTCTTAGAGACAATGCAGGAACTTTCTCGAGGCTCAATGTACATAAAAACATTCTCTGACAGTTCAGTATGTTGATTTGGGGAATCATGATCATCTAGACTATAATTTCTTGATACTTGGTAATACATAAATAGTGAAAGCAATGTTATTTGTAAAACGCCAACAAGTAACTTGATACAGGACTTTGAAAGAAGAGAAACAAAGTGCTCAGAAATTTTCTTTAGTAGGCAAAATATAATCTGTGATTATTTTTCTGGAAAATGGCTCCTCATGACCGTACAAAGAACTATACACTTTGTAACCTCTTAGTAAGGTTATGTCTTGACCTGCTTTGTTTACCAATTTTAGCGGACTTCTGGTCTGTGATACTGGGAGGCGGAGCAGAAGCCCAAATATGGAACCGTGTATTACCTGGGAACCATACTACGTCTGGAGGATATACATTGCCTTGCTCATACGTCTTCAAAGACTACTTCTGGGAATTGGGTTCCAACGTAATACCATTCATATTTGTTAACCAAACAAACCTTTGGAATTGCTTTTCAAATATTGACCTTGTTACATGAGTAATGAACAATTTGTACAAAAGAAAAACAGCTATAATATCTTACATGGAATAGAAATACAACATTCCCTTTTTACACATCATCAGAAACCTAGATATGCATAACCAGTAAAACCTAATTTGTACACGATTCAAACAACTGCGTTAACTTGAACTATGATAAATAAAGTAACAAAAACTTCTAACTTAACTACTGCGTTATAATTCAAAGTGGAAGGACGTAGTGCCACCATGTACAGAACAGCAGAATGTACCGCTTTTCATAGAATCCTGCGTCGAAAACTACGGCAATTTCTGATTGTAGGTTTTCTTTATCATCAATATCTGACACAGCAACCACAAAAAAATTATTAAACATTATACTTTTCAACAATAAGATACTCGAACAAACTTATAAAACTGATTATGGCGGTTTCAGAAAAGGGATTAAAACTGCTAAAATTTTGTTGTTGACACATTAGATCTTGCGGCCCTCAAAAGATCGGAGATATCAATATTTAAGCAATAAAATTGCGGATCAAGCCAAGTTCCATCTACGCGCCTTGTGCTGGACACTTATCTTCATTTTAAGCCAATGTACTAAAATGAAAGGATCCGATTATTTGGGTACTTAATGTAACTTTCATCACGCCAGTAATACGGTTACAAACATGTACACGTAGCCTTACACTGGAGTCAAATTAAGTAACTCTTAGTATTGATGGATGATGCGATTTCTTAACGACACAAATACGCACGTGATTAAAACCGCAATCCACTTATGAATAATCAGACAAAAGTCTTAGCAATAAGAAGCAATAATTGTCACTTGTTACTAAGTATAATACCCTTCTTTGATTTGGAATAGTCTTAAAAGTTACAACTACAACCATATACACATCAAGTTGCCAAGAAACATTAACCATTGCACTGTAACACTCGCATGTGGAATCAACATTCATAGCAGCTACAGCATAAATGCCTTGTCAAGTACTCACACCTCCCTCAGCACGAAAGAATCTGTCAGTGAGTTCTCCAATGCAACCAGCTACGGAGACCCTTTCGAGTTTCAGTGTAGAAGCAACATGATTCGATGCCGAATTTCTCATCGTAACTCGTTACTACAATGCATTTCTTACAAATACAATGCATTTTTGTACATGAATATGAAAATTACTACCTCTTCCTAATAGCACAAACCCATTTAAGCCGTTGTTTCTAAAGACAGATATTAGATCACTCGAGATCTGCAACACCGGGAGGGAATTGACTTCAAAACAAAGAAATGGTGCACAGCGTCAGTCGAGTCATCTTCTTGTGTGTTGAATATTCTTTAAGATTCAAAGTTTCATAGTCATGGTCCACAAACACCGCTGCTACGATACGTGTGTCAGTGACTCTAGACACTTTGATCGGGATAAAATGAAAGTAGGGTTTTTTTCATCGCGTTTCCCAACCCAGGCAGAAATCGACGTAAATGTCAGCACTGGGCTCGATTTTATTCTCGTGATGGCTGAACCGAGATGAGTCTAAACCAATACACCTATACGTGCAGTCTACATTTCGCAGGAGGAAAAGAACCGACTTAGGAATATCAAAACCGTACCAAGCAATTTTTGTGGTGGCTTAGATAAGTCTGTTAGCAGTTACTTTACGTTTCATTACAGAGCTTTCTTCAGTGGTGGAATCTTATTGAAATTCGCCAAAGCTGATCTGCTGGTGTGTATGTTTGTGTGATTTCCTGTCAAGATAGTCACGAGTATCTGTGTACATTACATTTACTACGCAAAGAATCCTTGTCTATGTTATTTGTTTATTAACATTACTTGTTTCACTCTTGCCCTTTACTGCTCTGGTATTGTGTAGTAATGGAGGGCTTGCTTTGTCTCTGAACTCCATTGATTTATATTTATCTCAGTAGCGAAGAGATATTTAATATTGTTGGGGGGCTGAAAGTCTCACGACGACCTTATTTTTCTCCTATCTTTTCAATTAGGACCGAAACATTCCCGAAAGGAGACGATTGCCTGTAGAGCAGTCTCAACCTCCAACCAAGAGTAAGAAGCTGAAGACAGCATCTAGCTCGTCGATCTGAGTTTCTGTGAGTTTGGACTCTCTTTCTGTCAGTTCGACAGCAGAAGGCAATGCAAGTATCATACACGCGGAGGTGAAACATTCCAAAGGCACAGAAACGGTATCTACCGGCAAACGATAGAATCAGCACCATAGCTTCACCCTTGCCCGATCAAATCGCCTTTGGTGTTGTGTCATCGCTAAT